>JARHVA010001202.1:1720000-2025000 GCA_037957365.1 Torreya grandis
GATATTGTTATCTCAGTCAGTCAATTCTGAATTTGTAGCTTCCAACTTCATGCATATCTCTTGCAAAGCCAATTTGATTTTCTCATTCTCCTCAGTTAGCTTTTTATATTTTTCTTCCTGCACTTTGATGGAGTCAATGATAGCTCTCTTCTCTACAACCTGTGTTTCACTTTCCCTTTTTAACACTCTCAAATCAACTTCTTTACTTTCAATGCATTTCTGGGGCAAATCCTTTTCTTGGTCTTTATCTAAATGTTGCTTTGAAATTTGACTCAAGTTTTGCATTAGCAACACTCAAAGACTCGAGCTCTCTCGTTCGCAGATCTAATAATTGCTTGGAATGTGACTGCAGTTGAAGCCATGTCTCCTCTTGCTGACTCAATCCATTCAAGATTTGTTCAAAATGAACCATTTGATCTTTCAGCTCTTCTATCTTACAGTCTCTGGCCTTTATGGCATCAAGCAAAGATTCTTTGTCACTCTTGTTTTTCTCTTCTGACAGAGTCAACGCATGTTTGGCTGCCAATATCTCTTGCTGCAATGCTTGCAACTGATGCTGGTATTTTTCTGCCTTGACTTCTGAGGCTGCAGAGGTAGCCTGAGTTCTCTCAATTGTTTCTTGCAACCGCCTCAGCTCATCCTGATGCTCATTTTCTACCTGTTCCTTTGCACAAAGGCATGCACTTGCTTCCTCTAAAGACTCTTTGACTTTTTGGACTTCTTCAATGTGGGCCTCTTCTTTCTGACGGATCTGACCCTGAAGTATCCACTGTGAATTTGAGAGAGTCTGAACTTGTTCTTGTTTTCTTTTGAGATCTTCTCGCATCACTGAGAACCGTTTTTCATGAATTTCTAAAGACTCGCATTTGGCTGACATTGTCTTGATTGTTATTTGATGTTGGGTCCGCTCTTGTTGGATTTCCGCAAATGCTTTTTGTTTTGCCTCCAACTGTTCCTTCGAGTAAACAACAACTTCATTTTTTGCTCTTATACGATGACTCCAAATTGAAATCTTCAGCACTTAATTTGGATTGAGCTCCCTGGTATTGTGATTCTAATATCAGTAACTGCTGTGACAGTTGGGCTTTCTGACATGTTGATCTCTCTGCACATTCGTGGGCTCCTTCCAGTTGACTTTGTAGCTCATAAACCTTTCCATTCTTCAACCGGATATTTGTTTGACAATCATTCAATGTTTTGAGCATATCATCTCTTTCATGGAGCTTGGACATGGCATCATAAGGCTCTCTCACGATTCTTAGATGTTTCACGGACTGGACGCAGCTCAATCTTGAGCCTTTCTTTTGCAAACTTGGTTTCATCCAAGTCTGTGAATCTCCCCAAGTTCTCTATCCCCAACTTCACAATTCAATTCATCCACAACCAAAAAAATAAAGAGTTAACCCCAATCACAGCCAAATTAACAGAAAAACTCTAACGCACCACTAACAACTTGCTACAACAATGCTATATTTCTATTCTTATATTGGTCTGTAATTCCTCACCAAAAGTAATTTCCCTGATGATGAGCAAGGTAGGTCACTCAAATCAAGTTATATTAAGAAAATTAGGGGTAAAAACCCCAAATTACAGCATAATTTATTTATTTTTAAAATTAATCACCGCCAAACTAAGAAAAACAAAATCCCAATCATAGTCAATAACAAAATTAAGATGCCCAATATGGCATCGAGGGGTGCAATGCCTTTCCACTCATTTTTTTGGTACAATAAGGTGTTTTTTTTTAAATTAAAAAAATTGTCTTTATTTCTTCAACGGAAGTAGTTTTCGATACGCTGTAAGTTGTATTATTCATTTTTCTATGTTAACAATATAAACCAACTTTTCAATCACAAAAAAAAACCCTAATCAGAACTAAAGGAATTCAAGAAACAAAACTCCAACTACAGTCCATTTAAATCCAACCTTGTTATCACAGTCCATTTAAATCCAAGCCCGTTATCATAGTCCATTTAATTATAAATTCCCTCGAAAAAATCTAACAAGGAAATTTAACCATGTGTAATTCTTTGTAATGATCATATTGTATATTTTCAAAACATGTATCTGTTCTATCGACGTTCAGGGTCTACCTTCTAAACCCCTGTTCGGGATAGATCAAAAGCTTGATAGCTTCAAAGCAATTCATCCAACAAAATTTTGGATAAGTAGGATCGTAAAATATGATAGGTTTGCCGTTGTACTTACCATTTGAAGGTGTGCCAACGAAGCTCTCCCTGCCCTTCATTGTTGGAGTAAAGTTTTGAAAGGGGTTTAAGCAAGGTTTAATAATGATCTATAGAATGAAATTGGTGAGGGGTGTTGATTTGGGTTGGTGTTGGGATTTTCTCTCCTTTGACTTGTCAAGCTCGTAATGATGAAGCTATTTTAACAACATCTCTTAACAAATTTTGAATTAGTTACCTTTTTAGGCGCTTTTTCATTGGCGGCTTCTTATTAGTCCCAAAGGATTATCTAATGCAATCACAGAGCTTTAAACCACGATTTTTCCATTTTTATCCCTCCAATTACATCATGTTGATTTGTGTGGTGAATATAATGCCTAAAATTTATACGAAGCTATTAATAGGGTTTTTAATAGTGTGAATAAAAAATAATATTTGCAGTATTGTCATTCGTTAGAAGAATTACATGTTATGAAACATCTCACGTCTCCCCAAGCATAGTAACCATTCTCTGTGAGCACCATAGCTATTTGTTTTGGGTTAATGGGCATCCCATGCAGCAGACGACAGACTTGTGTGGATGGAAAGTGCGGTGGCATTTCAGTGCATTCCAAATGGCAGTGTTGGGATGCTACTTCCAGATATATGTAGAGAGGAGGGAACGACAACTCTGCTAAGATTACAATGTTTGCGCTATGTAGGGTTCGTTAGATCAAATATGGTATGGGTTCCTTAAATACCACATTATTTGACATATATGTTTTGCCCAACCATCATCTCCTCTGTTTTCATGCCTCACAGTGATTTTGGGGTTTGTTCTGTGCGCTAGAGTCTTTGATTTCAGGGTTTTCTTATCGATGTTTGTACTTTAGACAATGATGATCTGTTGTTGCCTTGTGTTCATGATTTATATCGAGCAATTTTTGTTAGCCCTGTTGCTTAATGCTATGGATGTGTTTACAAAATCTTTACATTTTTATAAGCTCTTTCTAAGGATTTCTCTCCCAAAATTTTGATCACAAGCTGAAGATATCTGCCATATATGGATAAACCATTTCGCATACCATTGTCAAACAACATATCTTTAGGGTTCCCACCGTATCTCACATCTCGATGCATTGGCTCTCCTCTAAATATGGGGTTTCAACTATATTTATTGCTATCCTACATTTTGGTCATCTCCACATGTATGTGTAATGTCCTTATCTCAACAGTCGTATAAATTGAATTTTCATGGCAACTGTGAACATAATCCTGGCAAGGCAAGAACCCATGGCATCATCAGACACAATCATGGTTGGATGCATAATTCTTGCTTGTCCTAGTTGCATTTGGGTTTGTTCTCTTAATGTCCCTATTTTTATAGCAATTCTGTAGGGACTCCAGCTAGCAATTACAAATGAGGTACATCATTAAATGATTGAAGATGAATTTTCTGACTTTGCCTTTAGGTTTGTTCTCTTAATATGCCTATGATATTGGTTGTGATCAATTTTTTTGTGATATAAATTCTTGACTAGGGTATGGCACAGGGTCCATTGATCAAAACAAACTAAAAATGTCTAGGGCATAAAAAATGTGGTTTGCTATGATTCAATTATAGAGTTAGATTACATTTCTAAAATGGTCTAAAATGGCGAAGCATAATATGTCAGTGACCATTTTTTCCACGTGATAGTAAATTCTTGACTGGTTTGTTGCACAAGATCCCCTTCTTAGGACAACTTAATAGTGCCATTGGCATGAAAACCAAATTTTACTTTGATCTAATAATATTTACATAATTCACTTTTTAAATGCCTTGAAATGGCAAAGAATATTATGCCTATGATATCCACTTTAACATTTTTATATGTGATGGGATTTTTGATTTGTAATTGTGTGCTACATGGGATCTTCTACTTAGGACAACCTAACAATCTCTATGGCATAAAAAATGAAGCCTACCTTAAATTAATAATAATGTCGTATTTCACTTCTAAAATGCCCTGAAATGGTAGAGTATTCTATGCTTTTTGTTGTAACTCTATTTGAAAGAAGTTATTCCTCCACACCTTAACATGGCTCTTAACCATTCCATGCTTGTAACTCTATTTGAAAGAAGTTATTTTTGGACTTGATTGTCAAAAAAATAGAGGTGAAGCTTTTATTTTGAGATTCAAATATCTCTCTACATTTGATGAAAATGTCTTAGAATGTTATTTTTAAAAATCTTAGCATTTCATTTTGGTTGCAAATTTGTTGATAATTCATTTGTCTCAACTATTATTGTAGTCTCTGAACAACAAGTATGAGTGCAAAGTTCCATTGGTACTCATGAATTTGTTTAACACACATGATGATACAATTGAGGTAATGTATAATGTTTTTGCTATTGCCTTAACTATATTTTCTTGCTGACAATTCTTATGAACATTTGTGGAATTCTGAGTCTGCACTTGTGAATTTTTATAGATTGTACGAAAGTAATCTGACTCAAACATTGACATCCACATGTTTAACTAGGTTCGAGACATGCACCAACAATTTTATTGGATGCTATTATTTAAATTGATTTTTTGCAGGCTTCTTTTTCCATTGTTTTCTCTCTATGGAATTCTCATGTTATAATGGTTGTTTGTCGTTAGAGTAAATATCCATGCATGGTTGCAGACGATCTGACATCCTGGCCATGTAAAGGTCGGACAAACAAAGATGGATGGTAAATTTCTCAACCGTGAATTTAAAATTTTTAATTTGGAGTTTTTTGGTTTATTTTTCTATATTGGTCTTTTACAATTATATTGCATAAAGGCTTTTGAGCTTTGCATTGTTGTGTCAAATTTTAAGTAATCACTTACAATCAAACAGTCAGCCTAGGATCCACCTTTTCTTCTTCTTTCTTTGATGTTTCTCAGAGTGTTTTGGTTTATTATTATAATAAGGGATGTTAGACAACCATATTTTAAGCATTTAATCTATGCCGATAGGTGAATTTAATAGTTGGGGGAGAGGGGCAGGGTGTGGGTGGTGGGATTGGAGGGAAGTTGATCCACATTTGGGCAAGCAACCCTCGCAATATAGGGGCCTAAGGGCCTAAACAAAGGGGCTGAAAGGACCCAAAGCACCCATCAAGCCACATCACCATGAGAGCAAAAACATTTTAATCCACACACTGATAAAATCACTGAAACTTAGAGACACATAACTTGAGGTTTGGTATAGTTTTCATAGATGGACATGCATCTCGGAGACTAAGAGACGTGTAGAAGTTATCTCCTACTTCAAAAAATGTCTCTAGCATGCAGGGGTTGTCCCCTAGTATCTCCTTATGCCTCAATTGCATCTGATTTGAGAAACAAAGAGACAAAAGTAAATTAAATGCATTAAGTCTTAAAAGATGTCAAGACCCCAATATTTATTAGTAACTTAAACAAACAAAGGAGCAGGGCATTTGGAGAGCATGCAAAATATGTCATCAGGGTTTTGAAGAAAAAACAGAGCAGGACTAAAAAAAAATTGTTGGCTTGGGCAGCGTAGGTTTACAAGGATGATTATGACATGGTAGAGGATAGAGGAACAACCTCTTTCCATTATGTAGAAATTGTTGTATGCGTGCTTATTTTATATAATGTCTACTTTGAATCAAATTTTTAGAGAAACCCAACGTATATTTGTGTTTCGGTTTAGTTTGTTTATTGTTTGTATTTGATTTGAGGTTATAATTTAAACACTTAAATGCAATTCAAAAGCAGCTTCTCCTGTCATACAAATCTCCCATACAAAAAATTTACACTACTTGAATGTGTTTCAGTTTTTACTTTGAATTAGTCCTTTGTTGCTTAGTGTAAAATATTTTACCAAATATCCACATATGGTTAGTTTCTAATTAATGAAAGAAATTTTGGGCTCAAAATTACTCCTTGGAGAGGACATGTCTGGAGGAGGCAAGGGTGTTTCTTCTGCCTTAGCATTATCCAACGCCATAACCAATCTCACAGGTATTTTCCTAAATGCACTGAACGACACAAATTTTCCTTTTCATTATAATGTTCGTAAAGTTCAGTCGAATTTGGTGGATGGATTGATCAAACATTCTTCAACTGCAGCCTCCATGTTTACAGAGCTGTCTCAATTGGAACCCTTAGCTTCAGAGCGTAAAACCATATGGCACAGGGAAATTGATCCATTTCTCTCTGTAACAAAACTACTCTGCAAACTACCCACACGGACTTGGCTGTGTATTTACATTCACATTATTATCTTTGCCCTAACTCTTCACAGTTCCTCTGTTACGCTTATTTCTGTATTGAGTATATATGCAGAGACCATGCAATTCATGAAAAACATATGGCCAAATCATATTGACAGAATTTGCGTTCGGGTTTCGAACCGTTGCCTTATAATTGTTATCGGCAACCGGACCTAATTAAATTTGGGCACTCAAAATCACTGACAAATGCACCATTTCTGCAAGAGTCATCAGATCAATTACACCCTTCGCTTCATTGATGGGAAAGTGAATCATCACTTTATCTATGTAAGGTATAAATTTTTAAAAATACTAAAAAGAATGACTGAGATTAACGGTAAAGATCGTCCATGTCCATTTTCAATGGATGGCGAAACGGTAAGGTATATATATTGCAATCTAAATATAAATAAGTATATAAGTTATTTATGTAAAGTAGAAGATATTTGATTTAGTTATATTGATAGGTATGGTTTAATATTGTAATTAAGTGTGGTTGAATTTGAATGTAATAGATTGAGATGTCAATTAAAATATTCATTTTTAAATTTTTTTCAATTTTTTTTTCAAAATTTGATATAATAATACATTTAGATTGAGTCTATATATCATCAATCAACAATAAATTTGTAGTGAAAGTAATATAATTATATATGACAAATCTAAACATATACTACTTGAAATTAATATCTCTCAATATTTTTTAAATAAATATATTTAAAATACTTGTACTAATTATCATATAATCAACAAAATTCTATTGTAAAGAAATGCTCTCATTTAAAAAGAAAGAGGTGTGAAACCAATATATTATAATAATTGTCCTTCATTTATTTATGCTGAACTTTTTGAGTAAAGCAAATGATCAACATGAAATCTTCCTCTTTAAGTTTTCTCAGAGTAGATACACTCAACCTCATCATTTTTTAGATGTGAGGCTTACATCTTAACACTCAAGTTCAAATAGAGAGAAAGTGATAAGAAGAGATGGTTGCACCATATTTATCATATGATGATAGACATTTTATAATGGTAGCGGAGTGGTGAAAGTAGATTATGATGTTTGTGATTTATAAAAAATTAATATGATTTTATATTTGAGATCTATTTGACTGTTATAAGGAAGTTTTTCTTCTTATTTAGATAAGTCAATTGAAAATCTGTAATATCTTAGGCATTCGATGAATTTTGGGCCCAACTATTTTTACCAGAAATATTTATTCAACCCTAATATAACACTAAATCTAAATTGAGGCTATCTATTTCATTCAACAAAAAAATTACAAAATAATCAATATAATTATTATTCAATATAATATGTGAAAAATTCAAGATAAACACCTCAAAATTGTATCTCTCAATATTTTACAAATAATTATATTTAACATACATGTAGAATAAAAAATTATAAAATATCTAGGGGGAAGGATGGATGGCAATAAGGCTTTGCACTCTTACCATTCATCAATCTCTACCGTGACTATAATTTCTTTCATATTTTTTCAAATTTCAAATTAACAAGGGCGCTAGCACCAAGTCGCTGTGGGAGGAGGGAGAGATAGTTGAGTCAAAGATATTTTTGTTCCATACTTTGGTCAAAACTATTAATTATAAAATATGACTTTAAAAGTGGTTGACGTTAAAGCTTCGATCGATTTTCGTAACATGTTCCACAATATTCCAAAAACTTGTATAAAATTAAAAAAACATAAAATCTTGAAAATTAATTCTTTTCATAATTAATATAATAACAAATTTATTTATTATGAAATAGATTTTTGTGAACTTGCTAAATCTGAATTTTACACACATTGAAGTCATAATAATAATAAGCAATCCTTTAACTAATGAAAAAAAATTAATGCCATAAATTAAAAACCCACTCATATATAAAGATTTGCTTGTGACATCTTCACCTAAAGACCCATCAAAACTGCCCTGATTTGTACGTTTTGTGCTTGACATAGATATGAAAGTGTAGGGAATGAGTTAAAAATGGAAATTTTTTAGATTCCTCAACATTGCCTATTATTACATTAGAATTCCCCGGGAAGAATTCCTTTGACACGTTTTTACTCTCAATTTAAAGTAAATTATGGGCAGTGAAAATGTAAATGTCTTTTAATGAATATAGTCACAAAATATTTTAAAATAATATTGATTTCTTAAGCGAATGTAGTCAAAGTAGTTAAAGTTATATATCCATCTTGAATATGTATTCATGAAATTGAATGTTATTAATTTGAATTTTTATTCCATTAAATAATATTTTTTTTATAAAAAATAAAATATAGTTTTAAAAGAATGGAATATGCTTGTAAAAATTAAATATCCTTACTCCTAATCTATTAATTGTACAAATATTTAAATTAATTTAAGGTTTAAGCTAATTATAAAAATGGCCATTGTTTGTAAACTAACCAAGTGAAGAAGCATGAGAATAACAACATGAATCTTATAAGAACACCACTTTTACACCTCCATGAAAATTCAAGTGGTATAGTTGCTTCTAGATTACAATTGAGCTTATCATGGGATGCATTCTCGAGTCCCATTGACCTACTTTTGATCATCCATGGATATTAATATGATATCTTTCTTTCTTTATATTTCTATAAATACCTAATACAATACAGTCTACATCATGTATAGTTGTAGCTAATTTCTTTGTGTTATTTTCTTGCTTATAATTGTGTTCATATCAATGTTTCACCTAAAAGCTAATATCATTGTATATGAGTTTGCAATAATCTATCATATAAGGCACAAGTTATAACAAAACAAAAACTCTCACTAATTTCAAGTCTGAAAATGAATACATGGGGAAGGATTAAATTATCTTTGTACCAAAGTTCCTTTGAAAGGCACCCCTTCTCTGTAGATAGTCAACTTAACATTATTGGCATCACATTCAAAAATTATTTTCCATCTATCAAATCTTGTATGCTTCTTGTAGAAGAGAGAAAACATAATAACCTCAATGACCAACAAACTGATACATGACCAAGCCTAGGGTCACAACAAAATGGTGGCATTCCCTATCTGTATCTCAAATTGCACAATGTCTCAAAATATTATTTGAAAAATAGTCTACAAGATTTTTAACATTGGAATTGCCCTACCCAAAATGTTTTAATGAAAGAACTTCAAATTTTGTATTGTAAAATGGCATTTCAAAGGTAGGCATGCTTTCTCATAATTTTATATTACTTATGACAGTGAAATGATAAAAAGAATGCAAACACAATTGTGAGACTCATCCCACTATTTTATAAGCAATTGATCAAAGCAGAATGAACACAGGGTCACATTGAACTAATACAATGCTCGAGGAGCCTAACTTGAGGCTGCATAAGCCAAAATAACCAAAATAACAATATACGAGAGGAGAGAGAGAGGATGCAACCAAAAATCAATGATTACCATTCGTTGGTCCATCAATGCTTGCCCTCCATAACCACTATACAAAATATTGGCATTATTGTAATGAAATAGATATTACAACTGGACATATGCCCATGGCTCAATAACAAAGTAGTAAAAAACCACCTATATATATAGAGAACTGTATTTTTTTAATTTTGAGTTGGTGAGGCTCAGGACTTGAATACTCATAGTAGTATACCTAAGTTCAAATCTTAGCTGCACAGAGATTCCAATAAGTGATACACACCCATCCCGTAATACAGGCAATGCTGATGACCACGAGATTGTACCTAATCCCAAGAGGAACCACATGAACCTTTTGAACCCTAAAAATACCAATAATTTTAACTCAACATATGCAATGCAGGGGTTTGTCCTGCCTGATAAGGAATTGTCTATAGGGTGGGTTGCATGCTCATACGTAATGGAGACTAGACAAATTACCATATGACTTATGATGCCCTGAAACTTAGTCACTCTGTACTATTGTATTGGCTACTCTTGTAGCTTATCCTTATGAGGTATAGATGACGAATGTAATAAAATTTTGTGTGGTAACTTTAAATAAAAAAAGTATTATAGATGTATGGTGCAACACAACAAACATTGGTTTTGTTCTTTTCAATTGAAAGGTGTAAGGCACAAAACATAACCGAGACACAACAAGTCATCGAGAAATCAAAATTGCATCTAGGATTTGTAAAGAAACAAAAATAAAAAAACAAACCTATCTGTATCTTACCCAAATTATGGCCTCTAGATGTTGTATTGTTGTCCTCCTCGTATACCTCATGCCTCTGTTTGTCCTCTTTACTTTTGTGCCCACCATAAAAGCCACAAATGCTACCTTTTAACATCTCATAATAATTTGTAGTAGTTGTAGCTATAATTGAAGCAAGAGGGAATTCTACCAAGGCATGGTAGTAGTGATAGTAGCTGAAACTAAAGGATCCCAATGCAATTGCTCAGGATAATGACATGACCCATAAGCATAGAACCCATTATTATCAAAAGATGAAGCAGTTGGTTAGTAGGTAATGGTCGAATCCTCATTCTCAAAATACCAATCATGACTAACATATGGAATAATAGAACCCACATATTAGTCTTGATTAAACTGTGGATTGCTTGAAGAAGAGGAGAAATCAGGGCAATAGGAAACATAGGGGGTATACCTAGAATCATAATACTACATATTGGAAACATCAGGTTGAATATTGGTTACTGAATATGATGATTATGGTGGCTCTGAATTGGGGGATAATGTGAAAATTGGCATGCTATGAGTATAGCGGGCTGCATATTCATTCATTATGATCTCTTCTACAAGACTGAAGACTGACATTCTAAGGCCAATATAAATTTATATAAAATCTTGTCACACACTTGATAAATTTAATTGGAACCCAAAAATAACAAGCCTACTAAATCTTATCTCACTTGGGTTGTAGCTAAAAAATGTTGAAACTTTGGATAAATTTCTCCTCTTTAACTGCATCGAATCATCTAGATTGTGGAGAAACTATGGAAAAGATTTTAGGAATACTCTGTGAAACTAAGATAATAAATATACTATTTTTATTTCTCGCTTCACCAAACCTAGCAACTAGTAGCAAGCTTCCATGTGCATCTAAATGTTTATAACCCCATGCCATGTTCCTTAATGAATCAATCCAGTATTCAATGTGAAATCTATAAACCAGGTAGCCCACACCACCTGAATAAATGCAACATTGAATGGCCCTTTGTACAAACTTATCCTCCATCTACCATGCAATAAATATTATTATTTTATCTACCCCGTTAGAAAATCTATTAGTTCACTTTGTAAAATGCTTATCTATTTTTATTAAATGCTAATCAATGGAATCTAATTGGCCATCAGATTTATGAATAATTCCAATATAAAGCAAAATGGTTCCAAGAGTATCCCTTCGAGGCTAACAAACATGAAAATTTATTGCCCATGAAAAATTGTTACTATCATACACTTTTGACGTTGTGATTAACTTTGAGGTGTGTTTGGGGTATGACAATATTCCACGTGAACTTAACACTATAAATTATTTATATCAGTTTTAGTGGCTAGACAAGTTCTCTTAAACAATTTTTTTTGAAAAGTATGTAGGATGCTTTTTTTGTTTTGTTTTCTTATGTAAGGAGTGATAAGTAAACATGGTTGAAATAATTAGCCTTATTAAGGATTTTGGGAAGTTTAATTCAAAATTTTAAAAAAGTGGAGTTTTTAAATGGAAAATACTCACATTCCACAAGTTTTATAAACTCCCTAATAAAGAGGTTATGAACTCCCTAATAAAGAGGTAACAAACTAGCTAGTTGCAATGATTATAAGTTTTATTTTGGGGATTTTGGTTGTGTCCAAACTCTTCTTCCTTGCATTGCATTATATCTTAGCATTAAATTGCATTGTCTCATTAATCTTGCAGTCTCACTCACACATTCAAATGTGTTTTGGTATTCATAAAATGATAATCAAGGATAAGGGGTTCAATGAAGGACAACATATTCCTTGTAGCATATACTCAAACACTCACACATATATGTGAGACTGAAACCAAACCTCACACTTTATTTTTCTCTCTTAATGTAGTAAAAATATAAAACAAAACATTCTCAAACTCTCTCCTAAGACTATAGTATAATAAAATAATGCTCACACATAGTCCTTTCACTGTGCTTCTCTTAGTTTCCTACTATCCACACTTAAAATTTCTTCTCCCATTTAGTTTGCTTGCTCCAAAGCCTTCCTTCCTCTTTTGTGCCTCATGGTGTAACTCAAGTTAGATTCACATCCACCTTAAAAACACTCCAAATGAGCACTTGAATGATTATAAGCCATTATTTGGTATGTTTAACTTATTTGAGTGAAACTATCGCTTACTACATAATTATCGTGATGGTTTCATAACCATCAGTTAACATAGGTTTGTGTTAATCGGTATTTTCATCACAAGCTAGAGAACACTCTATCTTAAAACCTAAAACCACTCCTTTCTAAAACCTTGATGAATAATCATTGAGTTTGTGTCATATATATTCAACTATTCAAAGCCCAAAAACACAAAAAATATCATTTTGGGTGATGTAGGATTGCTTGACTAACCAGATGCTTCTATATTGGACACCTAGAGTAAGAGTTTGTGAGCATAGTGCTCACAAATTTTGGCTAGGTGTTAGAACCACCCATTTTATTTTGAGTGAAAAGCCATGGCACACACTTCCATAATGTGATGCAATGCCATATTTTTTAACTAATTTTTTGGATTGCAAACCATCCTCCTCCACGAAACATGCTCCACATTATCTCCTCCCATCACCCACAAACATTAAGTTGATCTCTTATCTCGTACCTCAACACTTCCTTCCTCTTCTCTGATGTACACATCTAAACTAATTACAACCTTTTTTGCTCTATTTTCCTATTAACTATTGTAGACAACTCTTTGACCTCCTTTATCTCTACCCTAAATAAGAGAGAACCCCTATCACATACTCCAACAATGTATGCTCATCAACATGCCTCCCAAGGTGATTCTTGTACTCATTCACATCCTCTTTTCCCTTTAAGGTATTTAGGATGTATCTTTGCCCATACATATTAACACTCATAGTGTTATCTCTCCCATCTTACAACATCTCCATATTAATTGTCATGGCATTCTCAACAAAACATGGCATGCATCCATGGGTAAGACATCACACAAAATTTTATCCCAGTATCTACCAATCTACATTTTTATTTCACAACACTCCCTCATGATATCCCCATTTCCCTATAATAACCAACACACTTTATATGGCCTTGGGTGTGGTACACTCACCAAATTCAACTTGTAAACCATCTTAGTACATACTAAATTACTATAACTTCCACTATCAACCACAATATTGTAAGATTTACCTTTTATCTTGTAATATGTTCTAAAAATGTGTATGCTTTGGTACTCATCATTTTAATCTCAACCTTCAATACTCTCATCCTTGCTAAAAAAAAATACCCTTTTTCCGACTCCTCCATATGCTTAGGTGATTCCATAGATTTTGATTTTGCTTGTGCAATTTGAATTATACATTCAATCCTTCTCCTTTCACCATCGTATTAAGCATAAGGGCACTCCAAAACATAATGATCAAAGTCACCACATATATAACACATTCCATAGAATGATCTTCCTCTCCCTCATCCATAACTACCCCTTCCTTTTGTAGATGTAACTCCTCCTCTTGCTTTTTGATTTGGCACTTGAGAAGTGATAGCTCCTTCCTCATTCCACTAATGGTTTCCTTCATTTGATGCTTATCTTATACCACAATTGAACCTCCCTTAAAGCATATTAGTATGCTTCTTCCACTATATGTATCCTAACCAAACTGAGTTCATATTGAATATTTATTCGTAACCTATTTATGTATCTAGCCACCTTCTCTCAGTTCATCTCACTATGACCAGCCCATATTATAATCTTGTAAAATTTCTTCGTGTATTATGATGAGGCCCAAAATTGTCTTACATCTTGCTTATTAGTCTTTCCCAAAACAACTTCCTATGTTGATCTTTACACTCTTTTAGCCTACACTATGTTGATATATGCACATATTATATGAATAATGTATATACACAAAACTTTGGTTAAAAATAGTTATCTTTATATAAACTAGTATGATTTAATGGATTGAATATTTATGGTATGATTAATGGAAAATGAAGAATGAAAAATATGATTCTTTCAAGGTGTTTTATACTCAAAGTTATGAAGGAAAAAGACTCATTTTACTTGATGACAACCTGTAACATCTATTGGGTACAATTTGTAGCAATTACATGTAACATGTAGCAACTAGGTGTAACCAGTAACATCTATTATACAACTCATAACATATATTATGTATCCCATAACATTTTTTGTGTAGCTTGTAATAATTATTGTTCAGCCCATAACAACTATTAGCCAACCAAAGTCACTAGAGCCAACCCATAGAAATTGGGTTGCTAACCTGCATCATCTATTGTTGACATCATGTGGTGACTATGACAAATTATTGATGGTCTAAAGTGTTTCCTCCATGATTTGAGGGATATGGTGGTTCTTATAATCAAATAAAATACAAGTTAATGTTTAAAATGCCTCATCATCATTCTTCTTCCATTGGACATGCCTTTAAGACTATTGCAACAATTGAACAAACCAATTTCTATTTTTTATTGTTCATGAATGTTAGTTACAACATCATATAGTATTTATACTATTTTAATATTGATGTTTAGATTGATCTATTATGTGAATAATCACATATTATGGTTGTAACCTCTAGATTGTGTAGATGTAAATAAAGTGTTAGCTTCTATATTTAAGATAGAAGTTACAAGCTAAAAGAAGTTAATAAGTTAGGAAGTAAGAAATAAGTTAGTAGGGAAGTGAAGTTTAGTCTTAGATCAAATTATTAACTAAGTGAAGATTAGATCATATTTTAGTGTACCTATAATAGTCCCATTTGGATGAATAAATAATTTACTTTGATTTAATCATGTCTTAATCAAAAAGGGGAGTCAATCTTTAGTCCAACTAAGGTAGGGCCCACTAGCACAGAATCAACAATCTAGTTTACCATCCATTAGATAGTTTATTTTTATTGTGTGTGTGTTTTAACCTTTTAGGTTTTGAATTATGTAAGTCTTATGTTTGATTAAAGGGCTGAGTTATCTAAATTAGTGAAATATTTTTCAATAAATAACCATTGATTTGTAGAAGATCTGGGTGCTAAAAATTGGGTTATAGATAGGTTTGAGTGTCATCAATAGGATCCCTAACTCAAATCCTCTCCGGGATAGTATATCCCCACTTGGATAGTAGTGCTATGTGGCTCTAGTGTCCTAAAATGGTGCTAATGTCTTCTTTGTATGACTATTTCAAAATTATGGGTGCACTTGTGCCTATGTTTATGGGTTTTGTTATTGTGCGTATGAAGTTTGAAACTTTGTTTTATGCCTATAGAAGTTGGTTTATTTTACAAACCCTAATCCTCATTATAAGTATGACATAAGCTAAAAATGTGTGTTCATTAATAGGATAGGTTGGACATTCTCAACACCTCATTGTGAAAAGAGTTGTTACATACCAATACTTCGAGGAGAGATCAATCCTGATGTAGTTTTTCCACCTAGTGCTTGGTGAAAGTGTAAGAGAATGATATAATGATAGTGGTCTTGAATTCCTTGAGTGTGCTTGAGATTAGAAATATTTGAAATCTAGGCTTAGGGAAACTATAGATGGTTGTATGCAGAAGTAGGGCAGAATAAGGATTAATAACCTTGATTTTGATCAACTTATTTCTTGTTTGAATAGTATTTTTGAATATATCTTCCATCTAGTGGATAGAGGTCTAAGAGTCTTGTATTTATAGTGTTTTATAGCTTGTGTGGATAATAAAATGTGCTTAGGCTGACCTTAAGAGGGTTACACATTTTAAAATATAACCGTTGGAGAGAGTTAGGGCAAGGGACACTAGTGCCATGTTGGGGAGACTAGTGCCATGTGTCTCTAGTGTCCTTAATGCGGCACTAGTGTTTAACTGATAGGTTGTTAGGCATAAAGGGTCAAGATCTAAGAATATAGATCTAAGATTATTTTGGCTGATTGGAGATGTCTATGATCCACACAATGTCTAGAAAAGTGTGATAAAGGCTCTAAGATAGGTCTAGGGCTAAGCTAGGAATATGTTGTCTCAACCAACACTCTTAACATCCAAATACCAATTTTAGGTGATTACATTTGTTCCCCCTTTATGCTATAAATGCAACAAAGTGAAATGACCAGTATAAAGGAAAGAAAAAAAACATACCTAGACTTACCTAAGAGGTGAAGCCCATGTAGCTGAGTCTGAGTATGTGAAGTTGGGTCTACATATGTGAAGAAAAATACAAAGCATGACTTACAATGAAATGTGCATAAATAATTAATTACTTAAGAAATATCAAAAGAAAAAGACTATGCTGAATAAAGTAACTAAGTAAAGCTTATTAAAGAGATAGGAAAGAGGAAAGGAACAAATATACCTTATTGGGTACATGAACCAATGCATGAACCTGGTGACAAACTGTGTGTGTGCATGTACATAGTGATCAAATAATTGAATATATTGGAATGAGATGATACCTTGATCACTCCTCATGTGCAGGTGGATCAAGAATTCAATCCAGTTTTGAATCCATCTTTTCCCACCTCTACTTGGTGGATCATGACCTGTGAATAGCTTGGATTAGACTATAAGTTTGACTAACCCTCTCATGTGGGTGGCTCAAGAACTCAATTAGGATATGAATCCATCATTACCCACCCATATTTAATAGATGCATCTAAAACTAAATTTCATAAAGTGTTAAAAATGTCTAAGTATGTCAGCTTCACAACCACTTAGGTACATTAGGTAGCTCTATGTCACTCGAGAATGCCAACCACTATAGATGGAGTAAGGCATGAAACTAGTGATAACTTGGAATATGATAAAAAGTGTATATAACATAGATAATGACATGGAGTTTGACATTCCATATAATAAATCTATGTGTAATTGAGTATATGGAAACTATGTGCCATGCACATGCCCCCAATATGATATGTAAGTATACTAATTTTGGACTGAGTTGAAATAATTATATTTGTGTATCTGAACTGAATGTGGGGATGATCATGCCACACATGATGCCCCTAATCTAAACAATTGATATGAATCTAAGCTAAAATGAGTGTATCTGCGCAAAATCTAAACATAACTATCAAACATGTAACTATATTTGTGCAAATTTGTATTGTACCTAGTGTATTATTCTAGCTAATCTAAATTGTCTTGAAACTAGGGCTATTGGATAATAACATGTATTGAATATTAGTGCCATGTGACACTAGTGTCCCAATCTATATGCTAATGTATGTCTGATTTGAAGTCTGAATCATTGAACTACTTTTTGAGTCCATTTTTTTCCTGTGTCTTACTTGTGTCTAATTTCTTGAAACTGAGCATGTGTGCTGAAAAAGATATGTGAATGCAATGTAGGATCCTGATCTCTGTGATAAACCCCTGTGAATGCCCCCTCTTTTAAGGGGATTTGTTAACCTATGAAATAACTATCCTCAAAATAAATAGCTCTACAAAATATGTTAGATGGAACATAAATGGTAACTGCGTGATAATCCAATACAATGTGCAAACATTACATTAGAATGTAAGAAAATCTAAGCATAAGTATGTACTGTAAAATGGATGTTGTATCTAGGATTGCACAAGGATGTCAATATTGATGTAATTGATGTGTATAATAGAAAATCTAAGCAGATACCTAGAGGGATGCGGCATGATGTCCATCATGACACCCAAGTAGGAAGGGTAGATGCACGAGGTCCCTTGTGGCATCAAAAATTAGTGTGTATAACAAGAAAAGACAAGTGTCATAGCCATGACACATAAAATAAAACATACATACAAAACATATGAGGCACACAAAATAGGCCAAGGGGCCATAATACAAGGGACATGGGCACATGTCACTAAATCTAAGAAAGAAGGCATACAAGGACATGTTTAAATGTCCACATACGCAAACAACAAAGTTGGCTTAGAGCCACATAGAAAGACATGCTCAAATGTCTGCATATACAATAAAGAAAGCACACATAAGGGACACAGGCACTTGTTTAAGGCATACATGAATAGAAGTGGTGTAGAGCCAAAGAACAATGGCATATTCAAATTCCCTCAAATAGAAGAGACATATGAAACACATTCAAGTCTAAACTAGGAAAACTAGAAATGAAAGTATGTATGAATGTAGTACAAATATGTGTAAATGTTAGCATGTACTTATGTTGAGTCTAACTAGTGATAATCGGCAAAAAATCTGAGTATGAGTAGCAATGATCAATATCAATATATATCAATGCATAAACTAGAATGTAAAGAATGTAAGGATAGAACCTGGTAATAGAAATTGTGTATAAGATGCCCCTAAGTGGGTGGATATATCAAATTAATAAACTTAGATCAGTGTGTATGCCCCTAGTGGGTAGATGATAACAAGTTTGGATTAGTGTAGTGGACCTAAGTCATGTATTTAATCTATAAGCACTCGACAAGAACAAGTGAAGCATGTATGTATGATAAAAATGACTATACTAAGATACCTAACATATATAGTGTTAGACATATATAATAAATGTAAACATAGCAATGCATAAAATTTGTAATTTTTTTTTTGAGTAATATTTGAATGTTTTTGTGTTTTGACATGTTGTATTGTTTTTGGATATAAGCTATGTACAAGCAAATGAAAATAAACTATGTACATGGAGTTAGAGAGAGGAAAGTATGTGTAAGGGGGTAGGAACCATACTAATCAATGAGTCTCATGGGAGACTCACTATCACTGTGACTTGCGTCAAAAATAGGAATGATAATCTCTCATGCATTGTGAATGCTATGTTGTAGTTGAATGTTGTTGAAGTAGGAATCTAAGGATTGTTCATCATCAGAATCATAATATTATTCGGCATCAGAATCATGATAACCTAGAATGCTAGAGGGAATTGCCTCATACTATGGAGTTAACCTTTTTAAATTATGTTATGGCATATTGATTGTGATTTTGCTCTCTAAAATTGTGCTTATTATAGACATATGGTGTTGTGGAGGCTCTTTTGCTAGAAAACCTATTTTGAGAATGTTTGTTTGTGTAGCATGATTTTGACTTTACAACTTAAGATCTTGCTCTTTCTGTAACATTTCTTGTGTATCTTGATGTTTTACCTTGATAAATTATATTTGTGACTGATGTGCCTTAAGATGTTTAATAAATACCAAACCCTGTTGACAAATATTATTAATTACTAAATTAGGAGAAGTGTTGTCTTGGGTTTGCTTGCCCAAACGTTAACCATGATAATCAAATTGTTGTAGATAATTTTGACCAAACCCATACTAATTTGAAAGTTGATACTCATTTTGGAGAGGTAGTTTTATACATTTTACTTACTTAAATTGTGTTTTTTTAATCTTTTCTTGTTTTGAGTGTGTTTCTGGAACCTTTTGTTATTTTGAGTTATGCTTTGGTAACCATTTTTTGTATTATTTCTAAATTTGAACATTTTTGAATTTATAAATATGTCATTGTATGTTATTTGGATTAAGTGTCACTATATGAGTCATATGTATCCATTATCTATTGTATTTTCCTTTTCAATGCTAAACATGAATCAGTGTGGTAACCATGCATTCTATGATATGCACAACAATATCTAGATCTCTTTACTGGGTATAGAGGGGGTAGGTTGATCAGCTTAGCTTTAATTATTTACCTTATTATCTTAATTGAAATCTTATTTGACATTTGAATGATTTTTAAATCACTAGTTGTAGATGTACTTTGTTGTGATTTATGATTTGGATATGTAACATTTTTTACCACAAATTGACTAGGTGAAGATGCGTATACATGATTTATAATATTGTGCCCTGGAGGCCTTTGCCTTGTAAATTAATTTTATAATATTATAATGTTTTCTTGTAATAGTTGATTCTGATTTTGTAAACCTACAATTATCTTTCTCATACTGATAATTTGATCACATAGAGTCACACAAGCACAAACCCCAACTATTTTTGATTGAATAGGTAGGCACACACCCTATAGGGAAGATGTGTGAATAGGCTAAGTATGGGGAATAGTGACATTGGTATAGGCTATTTAATCTCATGAATAATAATTTCGTTATAGGGAAATTAGCTATCACCCTCATGGTGATGAGGAGGAGAAAGAGATTCTTTAAGATGCATAATATATGACATTGAAACTTGAAACATAGTTGTTAGCTTATGTACTAAATCATTTATGTGCGTATGGGTTTTGCTTGTTAATGAAATTTAACAATAGAGAAGGATACCATGCTATGAAATATGACATATATTGAAATTGATAAGAAGCATCATTTATATATTTTTTGAGTTCATTCTGAATTAAAGGGAACAAACATGCCAATGAAAGTATTAAAATTTGCATTAAAAAGTGATTAATTTGTTTTGTCATTATGATTGTGATTATATGAAATATAAGTCAGAAGATATATAGATCTAAAATTTGAGTTCTAGAATTGTAGAGCCTGGGTTTATCTAGGGTTAGGGTTTTGAATTAGGGTTGCTTTGCAAAATTTTAAATTACATTAAATAAATGAAACCCTAATGTGGGATTGATTAAATGAGCTAGGTTATGCCAAAAAAATAGAAAAATGGAAGTTTGTAACCCTAATTAAATGCACAAAAATTGGGAGAAGGTAAACCTTATGTAAAATTAAGGTTTTAAGCAATATTCAAAGTAAGTTAGGTTCACCTAATGTTTTAACCTTTTAGGTTATTACTTATGTAGATCTTATGTTTGATTAAAGGGTTGAATTACCTAAATTAGTAAAATAATATACAATATATAACCATTCATTTGTTACAAATTTTGACTTGATTTGACTTTATAAAAATATTAATAAATATGTGCAAATAGAGACTTATCTAGAAAGTAACCATCATATAAAATCTAGGTGATGAAAATTGGGCTACGAACATGTGTGATTATCATCAATAGAATCTCTGAGTTAGATCATCTCTTAGATAGTAGTGCCACACTTGGATAGTAGTGCCATGTGGCTCTAGTGTCTTGAAAATGGGGCTAGTGTCCTCTTTACATGATTGTTTCTAATTTTTGGGTGCACCTACACCTATGTTTATGGGTTTTGTTCCTGCACACACGAAGTCTAAAACTCTATTTTATGCCTATAGCCATTGGTTTATGTTATAAAACCTAATCCTCCTTATAAGTATGGCATGAGTTGATAATGTGTCTTCATTAGTAGGATAGGCTGGACATCCTCAACACCCTACTATGAAGAGATTTGTCTACATACCAATACTCTGAGGAGGGATCAAGCCCAATGTAGCTATCCCACCTAGTGTTTTGTGCAAGTGAAAGTGAATGCTAGAATGATAGTGGTCTTGAATGGCTTGGGTGTGCTTGAGTTTGAAAATATTTTAAATCTATGCTTAGAGAAGTGATAGATGGTTGTATGCATAAGTAGGGTAGAATAGGGATTAATAACCTTGATTTTTCTCAACTTGTTTCTTGTTTGGATAGGCTTTTTGCATATATCTTCCATTTACTGAATAGAGGTCAAAGAGTCTTGTATTTATAGTGCTCTATAGATTGTGCAAATAATAAAATGTGCTTAGTTTAACCTTAGGAGGGTTATGTAGTTCCAATAATTTGAATGAAACCACTAATGTTTGGTAGGGGGTACACAAGGTACTGAAACAAACAACTAGAAGGCTAGAAGGCTCAAGGCTTATATGGGATATAAGAGATCTATAGTGGCTATCTGGTTTACCAGCTTGCACCAAACTATAGATAGAATTTTAAACCATGTTAGGGATAACATGATCAAGTGTACAAAGGATGCAATTATCTCTAGTGGGTATAACCACAGTAAAGTAAACAGTTAAGACTAGAAGACTATTTGCATGTGAATTACAAAAATAACAATGCCAAATAAAGAGAGCTAACAAATAATATTTAAAATTAGAAGCAAAGACACTTTCAATCCAAATGAAATATGTTTTAAGAAATAAAGACAATTTAAAGCAAGTGTTCAAGAGCATGCCTAATCTATGTTTGAGCTAACTCTTTACTTTCAACACTATTATTTCCTAGTAATGTAATTTTTTGGTTTAACAAGAGAGTAGATTATTTATGCAAATTGTATAAACTATTTTGAGCATTTAGGATTCTACTATGTAATGAGAAATGTTTCCAATGCAAGAATGACATTTAATGGAAGATATTTCAAGTAGTGAAGATATTACTAACCACATAAAAATGTAAGAAACTTTATAAACTATCCTAGATAATACCTTAAATAAGCTAAATCATTAAAACAATCAAACCCTAGCATGTATACTACTGTAAACAAATAAGAATTTCACTTTGCATATCAAAGTGACCTCATATAAAACTCAAAATAAGTGTGTAAAATTTCTACCAATTGATTATCCAAGCTAAGAAGTGAGAGAGGAAGAGGATTTGGCTGTGTGTGAGTTGAGTCCAGACCAAGAGCCAAAAGCTATGGAAGAAGTGAAGGAGAAGCTACCAATCTATGAGAGAGCCAATGTAAGAGACACACAAATAGGTGAAATAGAGTATTTATGGATCTAGGAGCAACCCAAAAACTTTAGGAACACTATAGAGAGTAATGTGAATCATCAAGATAAGTTGTAGAATAGTAGGACATCCCCTGTCATAATGAAAGCTATGTGTGCCAATAATGAACCAAGTTAGATTCAAGAAGGAAAAAAAATTGAGTATGATGGTAAAGTGGGAAGATTAGAGAAAAAATCCAAGAGAGAGAGAGTCTCAAATGAATGAAAAAGTGACATATATCTCAACCCTAATCCACCAAAAGGCTAAAAACTAGTCGTTTCTAGTTGTTTGGGCCTAAATAGGGACCTTTTTTACACTTTCTACTTGGGCCACAGTGTAGGATATGGATTTTGTGAAGGAAAGATGTAGAATAGGCCACATGTTTCCTTATTAAGTCATATACTAGGTTAAATGGCCAATCTAAGTGGTCAACAGGCCTCCAAAAGGGCCGTAGGAGGCATCTAGAGGGCCTGTCTGGTGTTTAAAATGTCAAAGATGGGCCAAAGATGTATAGGGGATGGATGTATGACAAAATAAAGGTCAAAGAGAGTGGTAGATGCCTCAAATTAGGATAACCAAGTTATTTAGTCTTCACATGAGCCAATGTGTAATGATAAGGAGGAGTAGGGTCATGCGATGTACGATTACATATGCCCCTGAGGTACAAATAGTTGGTGTTTGAATGAACAAGGAGTGTTGTGTAGTACCTAGAAGGCAAAAAAAGCAAAGAAAATAAATAATTTAAAAGATAAAATAGAACATTACTTAAACTTACTAGATAAGGATGGCAATGGAAGAAGTAGATGGTGCGATCCACTAATGAGAGTGTAAATGTTACATAATCCAAAATCCAACTCCGGATCTAGTTACAACTCCATCTCATATGAAGAAGGGACATAAGTGATATCAAATAAAATCATGCAATATAGAATGATATTCACTAAGGCATGAGCCCTAGTGTTATCCCTGTAAGGGATATGGGTAAACTAGATGTCCTCGAAGGAGAGAAAATCACGTGTCAGCTCGAAGAGGGGGAGAAACTTAGAACTAAGGGTAACTCAGGCACCAATGATTTGAGACATGATTAATAGTGTGTCAAATAATAAATACACATATCATGTACCTAACTCATGGGCATCAGTCAAGGCACCAATGACTGTGTGATACTTGATGACAATATTCATCTCATTAGTAAGGAAGAAACCAGATGTAATAAGCTCATGGCCCCATGGATCATCGATAACCTAAGCTACATCAGTAGGTCTTGGGTTACCTTGACTACTACCATTTATGTGAATCACCACTAAGAGGTGCACCATGATGGGGGGTCAAGGATGCAAGACTAGCAATTATGAAAAGGCAATCTCAAAGCAAGGCAGGACAAGTGAGTTGCATGAGGGAAACAAAAAATGAAACCAAGTCACAAACAAATTGGTTAAACAACATAGAAAATAGTAATAGGTGACAAGTGAAAGTGGGGGGAAGTTTAGAGAAGATGAAGACCAGTCGATAAGACCAGAGAAAATCTTAAACCACTAGAACCAGCTAATAACCCTACCTAAAACCATGGTGAAAAAGAGAAAAAAATGAGTTAGAATGGATCGAATATAGACAAGTAGAGAAATAACTAACTAAAAGATGCACAAGTAACTTTTATCCTTGGGTGCCCATGAGATGAGACATGGGCCTGGGAGGTCAACAAGGACCCAGAAGGGGTCTCAAAGACCAAAATGGGGCCAGAGTGGGCCCAAGGAAGCCTTAGATTAAAAAATGGAGGTTTCCAATGCACTTAGAATGTGCCAAAACCCTTAATATGGAATTTTTATGATCTGGAATGCAAACAAGGGTAAAACACCCAAAAAGGGCCCATAAAGCAAGAAAAAGGGATAAAAAGAGGAAAAAGAGTGAAAAGTGAATCATTTCACTCTTATTTTCACTTTAAGAGAGCCAGAGGAGATCCCACAAGCCACCAAAGCCTAAGTAGAGCAAATGAGGACACATGAGCATGCCACAAACTCATAAGATGGTCTGGGTAAGTTCTTTGATCAAAATTATTGTAATTTTTGTTCATTTTGGGGGTTTAAGAGGCCCAAAAATCATTTTGACTAATTCTAAATGGTTCAGTGGATGAATCAAATGAAATAAGCAATCAAAATTATGGGGAAGTTAAGAGGGGAAAATTGGAAAATATGGCATGTCAATTAGTTACCCATGGAGAGAGAAATGGGAGTCCTAAGGCTCCCCAAGGGGCCATGCCCTAGGCCATGGCCTGGTTGGGCAAAGTCATGGCTTGGGACACTGCTAGACCATGGGGGCCATGACTTGGTCCACTTCTAGGCTATGGATTTGCCTAGAAAGTTGTGACTTAGGGTAGAGAGGCCCCAAGATAGGCCCCAAGGAGTTTGAAAAAGCCTAAGAAGGCTTGAAAAGGGTCAAAACAGGTTGGGAAGAGGATGAAATGAAAAAATAGCTTAAAAAATATATTTTTTACTCATTTTTTCCATTTCATGACTAGTATCACTCATCCATTTTCTTGTTTCTTGATTTTGTAGGCATGTAGAAGAGTTAGCATACAAGAGGAGGGGGAACCTTCACAAGCAAGGGATCAACCAACACAGAGAGATAGACAATGTGAGGTGACTAACTAGGAGAGAATCCCATCATGGTTGGCCAAAGAAGCAAATGCTTTACCTATAGAGGACTAGGATCACCTACAAAGTGTATGATTTTGGATACTGGTACATGTGCCTTCATTACATTACTCGAGGGATCTAGTGAATGCATTGGTGACCACATGGGTGCTTGAGAGATATGTATTCTAGCTAGGGCCCAAGATAAAGGCCATCCTGAGCATTGAGGATGTCTATTAACTCTACGAGGTAGAGCTTATGGGAAGAGAGATAGAGCTACTACAGATGTAGGATACAGTCATAGTCAAACTCTACTTAGTAGGACCCCATCGAGAGCATAATAGACATAGAGTACATATCACATAGCTATTACCAAGGATACCACCACTACAAACAATGATACAATATAGTATAGTTAGGAGGATTTACACCAATTAGAGTATGGGGAAACTACCACTATATTAGATAAGAGTTGTCTAATGAGCAGAGGGAGGACAAGGATATGTGTGGGGCTAGTATATCTTAGGTGGACTATACGAGTAGATGGATCACATCTGACACACAAGGTTAGGTAGATTGACACTAGCCAACTTACTCATATCTTATGCTTATGAGAGACTCCCATTGATATGATCAAGGACACCATGGGGAAACGATGCAAACCCTACACTGGAAGAGAACACTACATGGGATGTATAGTTCATAACCAATGTTGGGCTTGTACACACCACCTTAGACTAGGATGTAGTGGGTAACTATGTCTATGATCCATACAAATCCATGGTATGTCTAGAGGATGTTGAGGTGGAGATCTATGTGGGACAGAAGGAGTTTTGAGGTCCATACCAACATCTAGGGAGATAGGATTTGGTAATGTGAGAGAAATGGGCATTACCCAGGATAGTTGGGGTTGAGCACAGATGGTAACCAAGATTGAGTGAGAGGTGAAGCAATGGAGAGAGGCAGCCATGATGAGGACCATCACCACAAGGAGGAGCATAACTTATTAGAGGGCCATAAAGGCCATCAAAGCAACTAATTAAGACAAGTGTATTTTCTAGATAATAGTTTATTTATGGTACTCATCCTTTAGGAAGAATTGATATGTGACTAACATATGTGCTTTATTCATGTGTGTGTAGGAGACCAACCTAGCTGGACTGGTCCCCAGGTGAACCTACCACTAAGGGAGATATTCCCTAATGTGGTGATGACACCACTCATGGATTGGGTGCCACATTTATCAATGGAGGTAGAGCCACATACTCACTTCTAACAGGTGGGTGCATGAGCCTCACTCAAGCTAATAAGGACACAAAACCAAATACCATGACTAGATGTAGATTTAACATGACACAAGGTAGTCACAACATAACACAAGATAGTTACAACATGAGCTGAGGCACAAATAGGTAGAGTATAGGCCAATATCAATTGGCTACAAGTTAAGCTAGCATAAGAGCATACAAGAGGAATGAAAGTACCTGAGGATGGGGCAGACTGACTAGCTACCCTAGAACAAATGGTAGCTTGACTAGTCATGAGGCAGAGATCAAGATCTCCACTTGGAGTAAAGCTACCATAGATAGATACCAATCATAGGTTGATTAGGATAGTATCATATATGTAGCCACATATGTGGCAATTTTAGGGACTATAAGCCCAAGATTAGAGGAAGCCATGTGATGTACCTAAAGAAAAAACATGTATTTTTTGTAATATATATATATATATATATATATAAAACTACTTATCATTATTAGCACATGTGTGTATATGATTTTGTGTGTGATGTGTATGCTTCATCTGATATAGACTACTAGATACATGCGATTAGATAGTAGGGACTGCTAATAAAGAACCCACGTACACACACATATACAAGTGACACAAAGGTTAGTGGTGAGATAAGAGAGGAAAGGCTCACCTTACCACCATAGGCAACTTTCTTGGAGGGCCATGCAAGCCTTAGATATGAAATGTTTTGAGGCCAAACCCATTGATTGAGTGCCGTAGAGAATCACCTTCGAGGGTCAAGAGATGATAAGTTCCATTCTCTAGAGAGGTAGTGATGATGAATGGGCCAAAATACTTGTGCATGAGTTTGCCCTTATTATGGTGCTTCTTGTAAAAAATGAGGATTGTATCACTTACCTTGAATGGACATGGGTGCACCGATTTATCAAATTGGTGACATTGATGATGTTGGTAAGCATGGTTATGCTCAGGAGCAACAAGGTATCGTTCATATAGCTGCTCAAGCTTGGTGAGGTTAGTGGCATATTCTTCCTCATAATAGAGAGATCCAAATGTCTTAAACCACAATGAAGGGATTAAGACTTCCAAAGGAAGAATAACCTTGAACCCATACATGAGTGAGTATGGGGTTACCCCCATAGCCATCGAAAAGCTAGTTCGATAGGCCCAAAGTGTAGGATAGAGCATGAGATGCTAGTCCTGCTTGGAATGATCAATGGTATGGAGAAGCATCTTCTTCAAAGTTTTATTTAAATATTCAACTTTCCCATTTCCCTTGGGGAAATGGGTAGAGGAGAAGTGGATCTTGAACCCAAAGCGTTCAATGAGCTAACACATTTCAAGGCTTTGGAAGCCTAGGCTATTATCTGCCATAATCATAATGGGGACCCCAAACCTACAAATGAGTTGGTTTAGGATAAATTTGGTGATGGTCTTCCCATACATGCTACTAAGAAGCATGGCCTCAATTCACTTTATGAAATAGTCAATGATAGTGATGAACCAATGATGGCCATTAGAAGAGGTGGGTTTGAACTCACTACTAGCGTTGAGAGCTCAAATAAAGAAAGGATAAGGGACTAAAATAGAATTCATAAGGCTTGCAGGGGCACTGATAACATCCCTAGTGACTTGGCACATCTTACATTTATTGGCATATTGGATGGCATCCTTAACAAGAGTGGTCCAAAAGTATCCCATCCTGATAATACATTGAGTGGTGGCTTTCCCTCCTAGGTGGCCACCACAAACACTCCTTTGAGTCTCCTCTAACATGAGAGGGGTGTCCTCAGGGGCTAGGAATTACATCAACATGCCATATAGACCTCTCTTGAACAAGATGCCACCTATGATAACATAGTGAATGGCAAGCTTGTAGATCTGATAGTGTTCTTGTGAAGGATCATTGATGGGATAAGATTGAGTCTCAAGGTAACAAACAATGTCCTGATACTAATCACACTTGAAGACCTCAATCTAATTGATTGAGTAGACCATCTCATCAAGAAAGGCACCATCAACCAATTCTATGTTAGGATTGGGTAGCAGACATTCAATGAGTTATTTGGCTACAACTAAACACTTGGTGGACTTTTGGTTAACAATATCAAGATCAAACTCTTGAATAAGTTGTTAGGAATACATATCACAGAGAAATATTAATGAATTAAAGATGGAAATAAAATGTAGAAAACACAACACAATAGAGACATAGATTTAACATGGTTCACCTAATATGGGATACGTCCACACAAAATAACTAGTCCTTTCTTATTATTCAATTTAATAAATGAAGGGAAAAACTTGTAATACAACCACTGCAATATCTTCTTCACTCACATACAACATGGTATCATAATTACAATTCCATCATATTAAAAGGAGGGTTACATATAGGGAAAAAATACACAAACACAATTTATACCATTAGATCTATAACCTAATAGTGAACGGTCCAGATTTACTACAAAATTATAATATTTTATCGTGCATTTTTAACTAAATTGTGCTTTGAGGGTACTACCCCCAAGCCCCCACTAGGAAGGCTCCAAAATAGGTCACCGACCACCCTGGACCCCCATGGTGACCATAGTGGGGGGGTATTTCCCTCCCATACCCCCCTGTCAGGAACCGAGTGTTAAAATAAGATCAAAATCCACCATCCAATAATGTCCCACTTAGAGACTAATTGCTACAACTCCACCACTACAACTCTTCCTTAGACTTTTCTTTAAACTTTGGCCCAGGCATGTTTCTCATATTCCTTGTTATCTTTGAAGACCTATTGAAGCTGAATGACTCTCTAGCTTCTCTTTTGTGACTACTTTTATTAGCATATCTACAAGATTTTCACTTGTATGGATCTTTTCCAACTTCAGTTGACCATCCTCCAAAATTGAATGAATGAAGTGATACTTGAGTTATATATGTTTGGTTCTTAAGTGGAATGTTGAGTTCTTTGCTAAATAAATTGCACTCTAGCTATCACTATATAACCTATAATATTCCTACTTATGCCTCAACTCTTCCATGAACCGTTGCATCCATATCATCTCTTTGCTAGCTTCTGTAGGTGCAACATACTCTACCTCTATAGTTGACAAGTAACTATCTTCTACAATTTGAAATCCAACTAACTGCTATATCACTAATAGTGAAAACATAACTTGTGGTGCTTCTCCTACCATCTAAATCTCCAACCATGTCTGTAGTAACATATCCTTGTAAGGTAACATCTAAACCTTCATAGCACAATCATCCATTAGTGGTCCCTTTCAAGTACCTAATAACCCATTTGACTGCATCCTAATGCTCCTTTTATAGATTATTCATAAACCTGCTGACAACTCCCACTGCATGAGTAATATCTAGTCTTGTGCACACCATAGCATACATTAAACTTACAACTGATGAAGCATATGGAACTTTAGACATTTAATTGATTTCTTCTTATATTTTAGGACACTATTCCTTGATTAATTTGAAGTACCTATTGACCATTTTTTTCCCAACAGGCCAAAAATCAGTCCCCTTCTTTCCTTACTGTTCTGAGCCAATTCATTTCTTGATCTTTCAATAGTCTATAAATTTCTACGAACTCCACAGGATTTTCTATGAACTCTACAGGTCCATTTCTATGGACTCTGCAGAGTCTAATTTCTACAGACTCTATAAAGAGATTTCTACGGACTTAGTAGTGAAGGAAAACTATGGACTCCGTAGTAAGAAGGCAAGTTCTGACACTTAGATGCAAAATGGATCATTCCAAGTGCCCTTGCAGAGGGCAGTTCAGGATTCAAAAGCCCTTGTGGAGGGTAGGGAACACTTTCAAAATAGGCAATAAAGAAAGCCAAAAAAAGGTAACTTTTCTTTCAGAATTTTGTCTAAGGCAAACAAAATGCCCTTCAAAAGGGTCATTTCTAATTATTCTGAAGGGCACTTTTCAAAGCCAACCGAGCGAATAAGCCAAGGAAAAAATCCTTCAGACATTTGTTCTGAAGGAATTTCTTCGGACAAAAAGTCTGAAGGAATTCAAAAGGGTCTAAAGTAGAAAGCCCGACAAAAATCCTGCAAAAAAGACTAAAGCATTGAACGAATTCTTTTAGACTTTTTGTTCGAAGGAATTCCTTCAGATAAAAAGTTTGAAGAAATTTGGAGGAAGGCTACAGGAAGAAAAATCAAGAAAATTCCGAAGGAAAGCAAAGTCGCAAAAACAATTCTTGTGGACTTTTTATCCATAGGAAAATTGTCTGTGGAAAAAAGTCTGCGGGAAAAAGCCCAAAGGAGAAACCCGCCGAGGAGTTGAAGGACCCCGAAGGGCAGGTGCCCTTGTGGGGGACTCTTGGCCAAAATGAAGGACACTTTCCAAAATCTAAAGGGTCACCTTCCCTTCAAGAAGGTGCAAAGAAAGAAGTCTGCAGAAAAGGCCGAAGCAAGAAACCTGAAGAAAGTCCAAGGGGTGATAGGCCCGAGGATGTCAAAATCAAGCATGAAAAACTAGCTATTGGGTATTCAAACATAGTGACGGGCCCGTGAATGTCAATTTTACACCAGGAAAAGTCAGAGTGTGGAAGGCACCAAGTGGCAACCACAGGAGGCTTTGACATGTTTTCTCTAAAAGAAGCAGAACGTGCCACGTGTCCCCTGCAAAGCTTAGTGGAAGTCGACAAGTGTCAACATCTGTGGTCTCTCCCTTTTGTCTCACAAGAATTGTGGTGGGCCCCAGATGAATCTTTAAAGGAAGCAAAAGCTACCAAATGTCATCATCCATGATGAATCTGAATGAGTCCTGAATGCTTTTGTATTATTGTTAAAGAGAGCGGAAGCCACCACGTGTCCTCTTCCACAGGACCTTCAAAGGGTGCTTAAAGATTCTATGAGTCAAGCGGAAGCTGCCACGTGTCTCACCCTTTTCACAACATGTGTCACTTATTCAAAATTAGCAAAAAGTGGCCAAGGCAAGCAGGAAGAGCCCAAGGAATGCAACGACCCGCCAAAAGATAGCCCCGAGGGCCGAAAAAGCCAGAAAGAGACAAAAACTAGGAAGAAGACAAAGTGCAAAAATGGACAAATAGTCTAGGTGGCAAAGAGGAGGTGATTTATTTCTAAGTGGTCATCAAATGATGCAAATAGTAAATGGTGTGGCCTATCTTCTCCATTTTGCATTTATAAGGGGACAAACTGCATGAATATCTAGAAAGAGCAATTTGTTTATAGAAAAGAGGCACGGCTTGTGCTTTCACATTAATGCTTGAACACCAAAGTCAAGATAAGTGATTAAACAACATGGTTCCAATAGGCCTCTTCTAGAAGAATGACATCAACAACAGTGACTTCCTCTTCCCAATGCTCTCAGTGCACATGGGCCAACTTGTCAAAGAGCGCTAAAGTATTTTCAAAAGTGGCACCTTTACTTATTCTCCTATTTTCTATATATTTTAAAACTTCTCATTTGGGATGGATCCATTCTCTTAGCCCGTAAGGCAAAGCTATGCCCAAAAATCTCTTGGGCTTGTAAGGCAAGACTCTGCCAGATTTTACCTTGAATCGAAACTTAGCATTTTTACCTCCATTTGGACTTGCACTCACGCATATGTTTATGCTTTATTTTGTGTTAAGTCATTTTATTTATGCTTTCCATAGAATGATTCTAGCATGTGTGGTGCATTGTGAGTTTCTTCTTTTGTAGGTCTGCCAGAAGTGTCTACAGTAGAAATATAGGCGCATGTGAATAGGCTACCAAAGTGTGTCTCAGAACACCTTTGACAATTTTCTTCCTCCTTGTATCTCTATGGACCCCTGACTCACTGATACAAAGGAGTTTCCCATGTCATATGAAGTGTATGGGCACTTCTTCTTGGTGAAAAGTGTATTTTCGGGCTGAGTGGGTCATCTTTTCTGGTGTATCACCTTTGTTTTATTTCTAGGCTTAGGTTCTATTTTTAACATCTCTCTCCCTTTTCATCCCCCATTTTACATTTATTTATTAGCAGTAGGAGAAACCAAGGCCTAAAGGATACATCACAGGGAGCTAGCCCTATCTATAGACTCTCCCCTCCAGCTTTGCTGGTCCCACAGGCGAGAGGGGAGTTTTTATTTTGACATGTGGAAGGCAGGAGCTCAGCCTCCTGCCCAGGGTTCAATCCACTGCGTCAAATTTTTTTGGCACACCTGGTGGGACCAACTAGGACAAGTTGTGTCCAAAGAGTTGAAGAATTCTTGGTGTGTTCTTCAACCAACTAGCCTTTGGAGGCTTTTGCATCAACACCAATGGTGACTCTGAGTTGAATCAACTGGTTAAGCAACCTGGTACCATCAAGAAAGTCTTATTTTTTTAATGTGTAATTCCTTTGCATAAAATCATGGGCCTTGTATTCCTTCATATGAATTTAATCAAGCTTAGGGTTTTTATGGAATCACCTCAAGCAGCCCTCCTAGTTGCCCTTCAACAAAAAGGGAAAATTCCAATTTTGAGGTCTTTCACCCTGATGGCACGCTCCTGACTTGGAAGGAAATAGTGGAATCATGGGGTAAGAAAGAGGAGAAGAAAGGTTTTGCTAAAAACCTTGAAGAAGATGAGGCTTCTCCTACCCATGATGATTCCTATGATCTCCAAGAAAGGCTCTTCCAAGAAGACATAGCTAGGAGAATTGCAGAGTTGGAATCCAGAGAGAGATTCCTCATCCAATGTGTGATGGACAGTTCAGACCCAACGACACATTTCATGTCTGAACACACCCCATCTACACACTTCCAAGAGAGCTATCAGGCCACACCTAATATTGATGAAGTGCTAGCCAGATGGAAGGAGGAGAATCATTTAATTCTAGCTCAAGGACTACCTCCTCTTCCACATGGTTTTTTTAGTTCATCGCTTCTCAAGGAGGAACCTATTTTGTAAGAGGCGAGTGAGGAAGAAAAGATCCAATTTTCAGCTCTCCAAGAGGCTATCATGAGTGACAACAAAGAAGATATCATCATCAATGCTCCTTGTGAAGACATCATCAGCAATGGAGAAGACTCAAGTCATGCATACATGCAGATGTTCCAATAATACGAAGAGGAACTTATGCATGGTGAGCTCTCTTCCCCTTTGTTTGATGAACTTCCTTGTTGGTTTGATGAGGAGGATGACTATGCCAAGGAGCCTAAGTTGGAGGAGGACCAGATGGATGCCTTTGAACATCTACAAACTCTGGTCCTTGAGCAGGAAAAGGAGAGGCAAGTCTCTCTTGAGGAAAGCCTTGAAGAAGAAAGCTTTAAACAAGAAGGTGATGTTCTATGGATGAGCGATCAATTTGTGATTCCATTTCAGACATCACAACAGTCACCCTTCTTCAAGAAGGCCTTGAGGGAGTAGAGGATGAGTTTGATAGGGTCTTCAATGAAGTAGAAGGAAATGGGTCAAACCATGATGCATTGCAGAGGAGCTGTACATATCAAACGACCTATGGTGATGAGCCAACAGCCATAGATTTCTTGGTGAAATGCACCAGCATGAAGGACCAGCATTCAACAAGCTTCTAAGAACAAGCAAAGTATGTATATGTTGGAAGCATGTTTGAATCTAATCCACTCAGATACAAGCCAATCTAGGTGGTAGGCAAGAGGAGCAGGTCACCAAGTCTCCACTTCATTCAGCCACTTGTCTGGCACCGTAAGTCTTCTTACTAGGAAGGGGACTTAAGAAGTTTTCCCTTTGATCCATGAGGGAGGCAGATATACCTAGTTCACTATATGTAGTAGTTTGATTTTAGTTTTCTTTCCTGCTTTCCCTAAGTGCAGTTTGCACAAGTAGTGTTTTTAGCCTTGTGTGTGTTTTCCCTTGTGTCTGGGGTAAAAAATCTCATGATTGGTTTTGGGATCTCTCAAGGCTGTTGTTGGCCTTTCTTCAAAGTTGTGTTCTGACTCCATGCCCAATGGACTAAAAGGCAATTGGTCTCTAAGCATAGCAGACCTACTTCCCCTGGGAGTCACCAATTTGTTGACCATTTTTTGCCCAATAGGCCAAAAATCGGTTCCCTTCTTTCCCTGCTATTCTGAGCCAATTCATTTCTTGATCTTTCACAAGTCTAGAAATTTCTATGGACTCCAAAATATTTTCTATGAACTCTGCAGGTCCATTTCTACAGACTCTACAGAGTCTAATTTCTACAGACTTTGTAAAAAGATTTCTATGGACTCAACAGTGAAGGAAAACTATAGACTCCATAGTAAAAAGGCAAGTTCTAACACTTAGACACAAAATGGATCATTCCAAATGCCCTTGCGGAGGGTAGTTCAGGATTCAAAAGCCCTTGCGGAGGGCAGGGAACACTTTCAAAAGAGGCCATAGAGAAAGCTACAAAAAGGTAAGTTTTCTTTCAGAATTTTGTCTAAGGCAAAGGAAATGCCCTTCGGAAGGGTCATTTTCAATTTTTTCGAAGGGCACTTTTCAAAGGGAACTGAGTGAAGAAGCCAAGGAAGAAATCCTTCAAACTTTTTGTCTGAAGGAATTCCTTTGGACAAAATTTTTGAAGGAATTCAGAAGGGTCTAAAGCAAAAAGCTCGACAAAAATCCTGCAAAAAAGACTAAAGCATTGAACGAATTCTTTCAGACTTTTTGTCTGAAGGAATTCCTTTGGACAAAAAGTCTGAAGAAATTCGAAGGAAGGCCATGAGAGGAAAAGCTGAGAAAATTTTGAAGGAAAGCAAAGTGGCAGAAACAATTCTTGCACAAACTTTTTGTCTATGAGAAAATTGCCCACAGAAAAAAGTCCATGGAAAAAGCCTGAAGGAGAAACCTGCTGAGGAGCCGAAGGACCCCGAAGGGAAGGTGCCCTTGCGGGGGACTCTCAGCCAAAATGAAGGACACTTTCCAAAAGCTGAAGGGTCACCTTCCCTTCAGGAAGGTGCAAAGAAAGAAGTCCACAAAAAGGCCAAAGCAAGAAAGCCAAAGAAATTCCAAGGGGTGACGGGCCCGAGGCCGTCAAAATCAAGCCTGACAAACTAGCCATTGGGTATTCAAATGCAGTGATGGGCTTGTGAATGTCAATTTTACACCAAGAAAAGCTAGAGCATGGAAGGCACCAAGTGGCAACCGTGGGAGGCTTTGACATGTTTTCTCTAAAAGAAGCGAAACGTGCCATGTGTCCCCTACAAAACTCAGCAAAAGCTGACAAGTGTCAACGTCTGTGGTCTCTCCCTTTTGCGCTGTGAGAACTGTGGTGGGCCTTGGATGAATTGCTAAAGGAAGCAGAAGCTGCCAAATGTCATCATTCGTGATGAATCTGAATGAGTCCCAAATGCTTCTGTATTGTTGCTAAAGAGAGCAGAAGCTACCACATGTCCTCTTTTGTAGGACCTTCAAAGGGTGCCTAAAGCTTCTATGAGTCAAGCAGAAGCTTCCACATGTCCTACCCTTTTCATAGTACATGTCACTTATTCAAAATCGGCAGAAAGTGGCCAAGGCAAGCAAGAAGAGCCCAAGGAATGTAGCAACCTGCCAAAAGATAGCCCTGAGGGCCAAAAAAGCCAAAAAGAGACAAAAACCAGGAAGAAGACAAAGTGAAAAAATGGGAAAATAGTCCAGGTGGCAAAGAGGAGGTGAGTTATTGCTAAGTGGTCATCAAATGGTGCAAACAGTAAATGGCGTGGCTTGTCTTCTCCATTTTGCATTTATAAGGGGACAAACGGCATGAATATCTGGAAAGAGCAGTATATTTATAGAAAAGAGGCATGGCTCATGCTTTCACATTAATGATTGAATACTAAATTCAAGATCAACAATTACACAACATGGTTCCAGTAGGCCTCTTCTAGAAGAATGACATCAGCAATAGTGATTTCCTCTTCTCGATGCTCTCAGTGCACATGGGCTAAATTGTCAAAGAGCACCAAAGTCTTTTCAAAAGTGGTGCCTTTACTTCTCTTATTTTATATATATTGTAAAACTTCTCATTTGGGATGGATCCATTCTCTTAACACGTAAGGCAAAGCTCTGCCCAAAAATCTCTTGGGCTTGTAAGGCGAGACTCTGCCAAATTTTACCTTGAATCGAGACTTAGCATTTTTACCTACATCTGGACTTGCACTCATGCATATGTTTATGTTTTATTTTGTGTTAAGTCATTTTATTTTATGCTTTCCACAGAATGATTCTAGCATGTCTAGTGTATTGTGAGTTTCTTCTTCTGTAGGTCTACCAAACGTGTCTACAATAGAAATATAGGTGCATGTGATTAGGCTGCCAAAGTGTGTCTCAGAACACCTTTGATAGTTTTCTTCCTCCCTATATCTCTACGGACCCTTGACTCACTAATATAGAGGATTTTCCCATGTCAGATGAAGTGTATGGGTGCTTCTTCTTGGTGAAAAGTGTATTTTTGGGCTGAGTGGGTCATCTTTTCTGGTGTATCACCTTTGTTTTATTTTTAGGCTTAGGTTTTGTTTTCAACATATCTCTCCCTTTTCATCCCCCCTTTTACATTTATTTGTTATCAGTAGGAGAAAACAGGGCCTAAAGGATACATCAAAGGGAGCTAGCCCTATCTAGAGACTCTCCCCTCTAGCTTCGCCGGTCCCACAGGCAAGAGGGGAGTTTCCATTTTGATGTGTGGAAGGCAGGAGCTCGGCCTCCTGCCCAAGGTGCAATCCATTGCGTCAATAATACCCTCTTAAATGTGTACGTATAGGTTTTGTATCTTGCATATTAAATCTAAATAACACCTTATTTATGTACTCTTCTTGAGACAATGTCAATTTTCTATTTTTCTATCTTTTGTTATTCCCATACTAAGGATTTTCTTTGTAGCACCCAAATCCCTCATTGTAAATGAATTTGTTAACTTTATTTGGAGGTCATTTATGTCTTGCATGTTAGACCTTACAACAAGCATATCATCTATATACAATAAAAAGATAATATAGCTGCCATTATCTAATCTCTTTAAATAGACACAATGGTAAGAATGACATCTACTATAACCTTGTTCTATCATAAACATGTCAAATTTCAAATACCACTGCCTTGGAGCTTGCTTTAGACCATACAAACTCTTCTTCAACTTGCACTCCATTTTATCCTTATCTTTTACTTTGTATTTCTATGGTTGCTCCATATATATTTCCTCTTCCAAATCACCATGAAGGAAAGCAGTCTTCACATCTAACTATTCAAGGTGTAAATCTTCTACTGCTACCAAACTTAAAACAGTTCTTATAGAAATCATTTTTACAATTGAAGAAAATATTTCAACAAAATCAATACCTTTCTTTTGTGCAAACCCCTTTACAACAAGTCTGGTCTTGTATCTCTTTTTGCCTCTATCTTCTTCCTTCAACCTATAAACCCATTTATTATACAATGCTCTTTTACTTACAGGCAACTAAATCGAATCCCAAGTTTGGTTATGTACCAAGGATTCCATCTCCTCTTTCATGCCTTTATCTCACTTCTTTTGGTTTCTACCTACATTTTTTTCATAGTTTTTTTGGCTCACTACCATTAGTCAATAATAAATAACAAAGTGAAGGAGAGTATCATTCAAGGAGTTTGCTTAATCTGGTTGATCTTTTAACTGCACTTTCAGGAGTTTGAGGTACTTGTATTTGTTGCATATTTTGATTTTTGGCACTTTTAGAATTTTGTTTCCTATGATTTAATCAAGTAATGCATATTCTGTATTTGACTTTTCTTGTTTCTCTTCCTGCAACTGATCTCTGTATATGAATTCTCATTAAACATCACATCTCTCTTCCTAATGATTTTGTGATTTTAAAAATCCCATAAATGGTAACGAAAATCATTAACTCCATATCCAATAAAAGTACATTTTTTGAATTTTGATTCAAGCTTGGTTCTATTTTCTTTATCAATATGGACAAATGATTCATAAATAAAACTCTTTAAGAAGGAATAATCTAACTTTCTACCTATACATGCTTCTTCTTGAATGCCACAATCTAAAGGACTTGAAGGCCCTCTGTTTATTAATTAAACAATATTATCCACACCATCTACCCAAAACTATAAGGGTAACCTTGTATGTAATCACATGCTCCTTACACACTCCATGATTATCATGTTCATCCTTTCTGACACACCATTTTGTTGTGGTGTTCTTAGAACCATCTTCTCTCTATAAATCCTATGTGATGAATAATAATGATCAAATTCCTTGCTGTAGTATTCACCTCCATTACTTGATCTGACACACTTCAAATTATTTCTTGTCTCATTCTCAATCAAATATTTCCATTTCTTAAAAGTATCAAAAACATTAGATTTTTTTTGTATTTAATAAACCCATGTTTTTCTAGTTACATTATCAATAAAAGTAACATAATAAGAAGAGACACCAAGGGATGATACCCAAGTCAGTCCCCATACATCTGTATACACAGGATCTAACTTTTTATCCTTATTTATCTTCCCAAATCTGAGAAATCTAACTCTCTTCTATTTTTCATACACACAATGCTCATAGAATTCCAAATACACCTTTTTCAAATCTGGCAACAAATTCTTTGAGTGGAGAACTTGCATCCCATTCTCACTCATGTGCCTAAGTCTGTGGTGCCATAATTTTGTATCCACTTCTATAGAAGCTAAAGCAATAGAAGAGTCAACATTACCATTAGATAAATATAATGTACCTACCTTCTCTCCTTTTTCTATTACTAGTGATTCTTTAGTGACCTTCCATAATTTTTTTTACAAATGTAATTGTGCAACCCTCACTTCCCAACTGCCCTACTGAAATTAGATTTCTTCTCAACTTAGGAGCATACCTCACCTCATTTACAACCATTTGTTTCTATTCTATAATTTTATCTGTATCTTACCCTTTCTTATAATTTTACAGGGTTCAATCACCCAAATAAACCAGTCCAAAATCACCTTGAACATAGTCTTGAAAATATTTCTTATGGGGTGTAGCATGAAATGAAGCCCTTGAATTTAACACCCAAGAATCATTAATATTATCTACAAAATAATTAAAGCATCTTGTAACACATCACCTACTACATTTGCTTCTTGATTTTTATCTTGTTGTCCATCTCCTTGTTTTTATTTTTGAAACGAACAATCTTTTTTTAGGTGTCCTTCCCACAAATCTAACACATCAACATTCCTCTAGATTTGGATCTGCACTTCTTAAAATTATCATGATTCTCTGATCCCTTTCCTCTATCCTTTTGACTTCTCTTGTTCTCCATAATTAAAGCATTACCTGATGTCTCATCTGTGCTTTTCCATAAATTTTTTTAGCTAAGAATAACACCCATAACATCATCAAACTTTAAAGTGTTTGAATCAGAGATAGAATTACTCACAACCATGACCAATACATTCTAGATTTCTAGCAGGAGCACATAATTAAAAGAGCCCTAACCTCATCATCAAAATTTACTCCTATAGAGCTTAAATGATTTGTGACCGTGTTAAATTTATTTAAATGATCAACAATAGACCCACCTTCTGACATTTCTAGATTAAATAAATGCTTCATAAAAAATACCATGTTGGAGGCTGAGGGTTTTTCATACACTCTGTCTAATGCCTTCATCACATTTACTATTGTCTTTTCTTTTAAAATATTAAATCCCACCAACACTATCAGGCATAGCCGTATTATTCCTGGTGCCTTTCTATTAAGAACCTCCCATTCTTCATCCTTTATATTTGCTAGATTCTTTGCTTTTATGCCTAATGGTAGGAAAATATCCTTTTGATATAGATAGTCCTCCATTTGCATCTTACATAGCTGGTAGTTTTGGTTTCTAAACTTTTTGACCTTAAACTTACCTTTGTTCACCATTGCTCCCACTCAAACTAAGAACCCTCTTTTCCTATGAGTTTATTTTCCAAATAAACCTTTGGCTTTGATACCGGTTGTTAGAAATATAAAACACAGAGCAATATTAATGAATTAAAGATGAAAATAAAATGCAAAAAAATGACATAATAGAGACATAGATTTAATGTGGTTCACCCAATATGGGCTACGTCCACACATAAACACCCAATGAATGGCAGTGATGAACCAATGATGGCTATTAGAAGACGTGGGTTTGAACTCATTGACAAAGTCGAGAACCTAAACTAAGAAGGGCCAAGGGAATAAAATAAAATGCAAGAGGCCTATAGGGGCACTGATATAATCCCTAATGACTTGGCACATCTTTCATTTCTTGGTGTATTGGATGGCATCCTTAACAAGAGTGGTCCAATAATAGCCCATCCTGATAATATATTGAGTGGTGGATTTCCCTCCTAGGTGGCCAATATAAACACTCTTGTGAGACTCTTCCAACATGAGAGAGGTATCCTCAGGGGCTAGGCATTGCATCAACATGCCATCTAGACCTCTCTTGAACAAGATGCCACCTATGATAACATACTGAATGGAAAGCTTGCGGATCTAATAACATTCCTATGAAGGAGCATTGATTGGATAAGATTGAGTCTCAAGGTAAGAAACAATGTCCTAATACTAATCACATTCGAAGACCTCAATCCAATCAATCGAGTAGACCATCTCATCTAGAAAGGCATCATCAACCAATTCTATGTTAGGATTGGGTAGCGGGCATTCAACGAGTTGTTCAGCTACAGTTAAACCCTTGGTGGACTTTTGGTTAACAATATAGAGATCAAAAGCTTGAAGAATTTATTAGGAATACAAAACATAGAGCAATATTAATGAATTAAACATGGAAATAAAATGTAGAAAAAATAACACAATAGAGACACATATTTAATGTGGTTCATCTAATATGGGCTACGTCCACATAGAAACAACCAGTCCTTTCTTATTATTCAGTCTAATAAATGAAGGGAAAAACTTGCAATATGACCACTATAATATCCTCTTCACTCACATATAACATGCTGCTGTAATTACAATTCCCTCATATCAAAATGAGGGTTACATATAGGTAAAAATACACAAACATTATTTCTACCATTAGATCGATAACCTAATAGTGAATGATCTAGTTTTATTATGAAATTGTAATATTTTATAGTGCATTTTTAACTAAATTTTGCTTCAAGGGCACTGGCCCCAATCCCCCACCAGGGGGGCTCCAAAATAGGTCACTGCCCCCTGGACCCCCATGGTAACCATAGTGTGGGGGGGGGGCATTCCCTCCCATATCACCCCTATCAGGAACTATGCATTAAAATAAGATTAGGCTCCACCATCCAACAATCTCCCACTTGGAGACTAATTACTGCAACTCCACCGCTACAACTCTTCCTTGGACTTTTCTTTGAACGTTGACCTTGACATGTTTCTTATCTTCCTTGTTATCCTTAAAGACCTATTAAAGCTGAGAAACTCTCTAGATTCTCTTTTGTGACTACTTTTATTAGCATATCTATAGGATTTTGACTTGTATGGATCTTTTCCAACTTCAGTTGACCATCCTCCAAAATTGAATGAATGAAGTGATACCTAAATTGTATATGTTTGGTTCTTAAGTGGAATGCCAAGTTATTTTATAAATGAATCACACTTTAGATATCACTATACAACCTACAATATTCTTGCTTATGCCTCAACTATTCCATAAACTATTGCATCCATATCATCTCTTTGCTAGCTTTTGTAGGTGCAACATACTCTACCTTTGCAGTTGATAAAGCAATTATCTTTTGCAATTTTGAAATCCAACTAACTGTTGTATCACCAATAGTGAAAACATAATGTTTAGTGCTCCTCCTACATCTAAATCTCTAGCCATGTTTGCATCAACATATCCCTGTAAGGTAACATCTAAACCTTCATAACACAATATTTATCAATGGTCCCTTTCAAGTACCTGAAAATCCACTTAACTGTATCCCAATGCTCCTTTCTTGGATTATTCATTAACCTACTATCAACTCCCACTACATGAGCAATATCTAGTCTTGTGCACACTATAGCATACATTAAACTTACAACTGATGAAGCATATGGAACTTTAGACATGTAATTGATTTCTTCTTGTATTTTAGGACATTATTCCTTACTTAATTTGAAGTTCCCTCCCAAATTTGTACTCATAGGTTTTGCATCTTGCATATTAAACTTGACTAACACCTTCTTTATGTACTCTTCTTGAGATAATGCCAATTTTCTATTTTTTTGTCTCTTGTTATTCTCATACCAAGGATTTGCTTTGCAATACCCAAATCCTTCATTGAAAATGTATTTGCTAATTTTATATTGAGATCATTTGTCCTGCATGTTATAACCTACAACAAGCATGCCATCTACATATAATAAAAAGGTAATATAATTGCCATTATCTAATCTCTTAAAATAGACATAGTGGTCAAAATTACATATACTATAACCTTATTCTATCATAAACATGTCAAATTTTAAATACCATTGCCTTGGAGCTTGATTTCCATATAAAATTTTCTTTAACCTACACACCATTTTGTCCTTATATTTTTATTCATATCCTTGTGGTTTCTCCATTTATGTTTCCTCCTCCAAATCACCATGAAGGAAAGTAGTCTTCACATCTAACTGTTCAAGGGACAAATCTTCTATTGCTACCAAACTTAAAATAGTTCTTATGGAAATCATTTTTACAACTGGAGAAAATATTTCATCAAAATCATACCTTTCTTTTGTGAAAACCCCTTTACAACAAGTCTAGCCTTGTATCTCTTTTTGCCTCCATCTTCTTCCTTCAACCTATAAACCCATTTATTTTGCAATGCACTTTTACCTACAAGCAACTAAAGAAAATCCCAAGTTTGGTTATGTACCAAGGAGTCCATCTCGTCTTTCATGCCTTGCTCCCACTTATTTTTGGTTTCTATCTTCATTATTTCTTCATATCTTTCTAGCTCACCACCATCAATAAATAATAAATAATAAAGTGAAGGAGAGTATTATTCAGGGAGTCTACTTACTCTAGTAGATCTTCTAACTGCACTTTTAGGAGTTTAAGGAACTTGTATTTGTTGCACATTATATTTTTTTGGCACTTTTGGAATTTCACTTCTTGTGATTTAATCAAGTACTGCATATTCTATATTTAGCTTTTCTTATTTCTTTTCATGTAACTGATCTTTGTACATGACATTCTCATTAAAGATCACATCTCTATTCCTAATGATTTTGTGATTTTTAAAATCCCATAAATGGTAACCAAAATAATTAACTCCATATCCAATAAACGTACATTTTTTGAATTTTTGCTACAAGATTGGTTCTATTTTCTTTATCAATATGGATAAATGGTTCACAACCAAAAGTCTTTAAAAAGGAATAATCTACCTTTTTACCTGTACATGATTCTTATGGAATGCCACCATCCAAAGGAATTGAAGGCCCTCTATTTATTAAGTAACTAATAGTATCCACAACATCTACCCAAAACTATAAGGGCAGCCTTTAATGTAATCTCATGCTCTTTTCACACTCCATGATTGTCTTATTCATCCTTTCTGACACACCATTTTGTTATGGTGTTCTTAGAACCATCTTCTCTCTATGAATCCCATGTGATGAAAAATAATTATCAAATTATTTGATGTAGTATTTACCTCCATTATCTGATTTGACACACTTCAAATTATTTCTTGTCTCATTCTCAACAAATACTTTTCATTTCTTAAAAGTATCAAAAACATCATATTTTTTTTGTATGTAATAAACCCATGTTTTTCTAGTTGTATCATCAATAAAAGTAACATAATAAAAAGAGACACTAAGGGATGATACCTGAGCCGATCCCTATACATCTATATACACAAGCTCTAAATTTTCATCCTTCTTTATCTTTACAACTCTAATAAATCTAAATCTCTTCTATTTTTTGTATACACAATGCTCACAAAAGTCCAAATCCACCTTTTTCAAATCTAGTTCTTTGAGTGGAGAACTTGCATCCCCTTCTCACTCATGTGACCAAGTCTGTAGTTCCATAATTTTGTATCCACTTCTCTAAAAGCTAAAGCAATACAAGAGTCAATATTACCATTAGATAAATATAATGTACCTACCTTATCTCCTTTTGCTATTAGCAGTCATCCTTTAGTGACCTTCCATAATTTTTTTGCAAATGTAACTATGCAACCCTCACTTCCCAACTACCCTACTAAAATTAGATTTCTTCTCAACTCAGGAGCATACCTCACCTTTTTTAGCAACCATTTTTTTCCATTCTATAATTTTAACTGTATCTTACCCTTTCTTACAATTTTATAGGGTTCAATCACCCAAATAAACTAGTCCAAAATCACCTTGAACATAGTCTTGAAAATATTTCTTATGAGGTGTAGCATGAAATGAAGCCCCTTAATTTAACACCCAAGAATCATTAATATTATCTAAATAAAGGATTAAAGCATATTTTAACACATCACCTACTACATTTGCTTCCTAATTGTTATCTTGTTGTCCATCTCCTTATTTTGCTTTTCAAAACCAACAATTTTTCTTTAGGTGTCCTTTCTTCCCACAAATCTAGCACACTAACATTCCTCTAGATTTGGATCTTCCCTTATTAGACTTACTATGATTCCTTGAGCTCTTTCCTCTATCCTTTTATCTTCCCATATTTTCCATAGTCAAAACATTACCTAATGTCTCACCTGTGCTTTTTCATTGCATTTCTTCACTAAGAGCAACACCTACAACATCATCAAACTCTAGAGTGTTTGAATCAGAGACAAAATTAATTACAACCATGGCTAATACATTCTATATTTCTATCAATGAGAATAGAATCAAAATATCCCTAGCCTCATCATCAAAATTTACTCCTACAGAGCTTAACTAATTTGTAATCATGTTAAATTCATTTAAATGATCAGCAACAAACCCACCTTCTGACACTTCTAGATTAAATAAATGCTCAATAAGAAATACCTTGTTGGAGGCTGAGGGTTTTTCATACACTTTATCTAATGCCTTTATGACATCTATTTTTGTCTTTTTTTTGAAATATTAAAGGCCATAGACATTGCCAAGCACAACCATATTATTCCTAGTGCCTTTCTATCAAGAACCTCCCATTCTTCATCATTTATATTCACCAACTTCTTTACTATTCTTCCCAATGGTAGGAAAAGATCCTTTTGATATAGATAGTCCTCCATTTTCATCTTCCATAAATGGTAGTTTTGGTTACTAAAATTTTGGACCTTAAACTTGCCTTCTTCTACCAATGCTCTCAATTGAACTAGGAACCCTCTTTTCTTATGAGTTTATTTTCTAAATAAACCTTTGGCTCTCATACCTGTTGTTAGGAATACATAACACAAAGCAATATTAATGAATTAAACATGGAAATAAAATGCAAAAAATATGACATAATAGAGACAAATTTAGCGTGGTTCACCCAATATGGGCTATGTCCACATAAAAACAACTAGTCAATGGTAGTGATGAGCTACTGATGGCAATTAGAAGAGGTAGGTTTAAACTCACCAACAAAGTTGAGATCCCAAATCAAGAAGGGCCAAGGGATTAAAATATAATTAAAGAGGCCTACAGGGGCACTAATAACATCCCTAGTGGCTTGGCATATCTTGCATTTTTTGGCATATTAGATGGTATCCCTAACAAGAATGGTCCAATAGTAGCCCATCTTAATAATACACTGAGTGGTGGCTTGCCCTTCCAGGTGGCCACCAAAAACACTCCTATGAGAATCCTCCAACATGATAGGGGTGTACTTGAGGGGTAGGAATTGCATTAATATGCCATCTAGACCTCTCTTAAACAAGATGCCACCTATGATAACATAGTGAATGGCAAGCTTATAGATCTGATAGTGTTCTTGTGAAGGGGCATCAATGGGATAAGATTGAGTCTCAAGGTAATGAATAATGTCCTCATACTAATCACACTCAAAGACCTCAATCTAATTGATCAAGTAGATCATCTCATCAAGAAAGGCATCATCAACCAATTCTATGTTAGGATTGGGTAACGGGCATTCAATGAGTTATTCGGCTACAACTAAACCCTTGGAGGACTTTTGGTTAATGATATAGAGATCAAAATTTTAAATAAGTTGTTAGGAATACAAAACACAAAGAAATATTAATGAATTAAAGATGGAAATAAAATACAAAAAACACAACATGATAGAGACACAAAGTTAACGTGATTCACCCAATATGGGCTACATCCACACATAAACAACCAATCTTTTCTTATTATTCAGTCTAACAAATGAAGGGAAAAACCTTCAATACAACCAATATAATATCATCTTCACTCACATAAAACATACCACCATAGTTACAATTCCCTCATATCAATAGGAGAGTTACATATAGGGCAAAAATATACAAACATAATTTCTACCATTAAATCTATAACCAAATAGTGAACGGTCCAGATTTACTATGAAATTACAATATTTTATAGTGCATTTTAAACTAAATTTTGATTTAAGGGTGCTTCCCCCAAGCCCCCACCAAGGGGGGCTCCAAAATATGTCGTTACCCCTTAGAACCCCATGATGAACATAGTGGGGGGGGCATTGCCCCCCCACAACCCCCTATCAAGAATCAAGCATTAAAATAAGATTAGGCTCCACCATCAAATAGAAGCATGATCAACCTTATAATCCTACCAACAAGGTGTGCCTTATCGAGCAAATAGTAGAGTGGATCAAATTAGACAATCATGTTGGTGGTTTGGCCCAACATGTAATGTCTTAACTTCATAGAAAAGATGAGGGTGTCTCTTCTAGTGTCATCCTTTTGACATAGCATACCCTCAATGGAAATATTAGTGATAGAGGTGTATAATATGAACTCATGACCATTAATGGGTTCCATCAAGATGGGAGGATTATGAAACATGTACTTCAATTCCTTAAAAGCCACTTGTACTTTAGTAGACCATAAAAACAAAGTGTTCTTGTATAAGAGACATGTGAGGGGTATAGATTTATGAACATAATCCTCAAGGAAACATCTAAGGAAGTTATGTATTCCAAGGAAGGACTAAAATTTAATGAGTGGGAGAGGCATCTCAAGGATCACCTTGATCTTCTCAGGATCTGATTCAGTGCCCCTCTATAAAATGAGGAAGCCAAGAAGCTTTTCAATGAAAATGTTGAAATGCACTTCTCAAGTTTAAGGTTGATGTGATACTCCTTGAGATACTCAAAGTTGATCCTAAGGTCTTGTACATGCTCATGCTACTTGTGAGATTTATCGAGGAGGTCATCGACATAGCACTCCAAGATCTTATGGATGAGGTGATGAAAAATGTGGGTTATGGCATGCTGATACGTAGCCCCAACATTATTTAGAATGAAAGGCATGATGGCATAATAGAAGGTATCCCAAAGGGTAGTGAATGTCATCTTGTGCTAGTTTTCAAGTGTAATATAAATTTGGTTTTACCCAAAGAACTTGTCCATTAGGGACATGATCTCAAAACTAGCTATGGAGTCTATAATCTGGTCAATCAAAGGAGTGGGAAAATTATCCTTTAGACAATCCATATTGAGATCTTGAAAGTTTATAAAAATCCAAATTTCTCTATTATTCTTGAGAATAGGGATGATGTTGGAAACCCATTATGAGTAGTCAACAACTTAGATAAAACCAACTTAGATAAGTTTTTCATTCTTAGCTTTGATTAACTAGGAGACTTTAACCACCGTTAGTTATTACTTTTGGTGAATGAGATAGGTTACATCATCCATAATGAGGTTATGGAAAATGACATTGGGATCTATGCCATTCATATTAATGTATTCCCAAGTGAATACATCCAAAAATTTGTGCAAGAAGGTAACCAAGACATCCCATTCTTGTGGAACAAGGATATCACTGATCTTGATGTTCTTTGGCCTTTCTGAAGTGTCAAGGTTGACATCTATGGATCTTTCAACATCCATAGCATTGCCTTCCTCAAAACACTTAGGCATGTGAGGGAGTGATTGGTCTAACACCTTAAGATCAACTTCTAGGACATTCACTATGGGGATGCCAAGGGTTGGGCCATCAAAGAGAGAAATATCCAAACCCAAATGATCTAGGGGATAATGGTACTTACAACAAGCCCACATGAGCTTGATGTATGCATTTCTCTCCTTGAATATGTTGTGTTACATAACATGAATGAAAAAAACACTTGAGATTAGACTTAGTTACTCTAATAATATCAATAGGAGACATGTTGAGAGAGCCTATACTCTAACAAGAAAATCACAATATGAGGGGAAGCTCAACATCTAGAGAGACATCTTGAAAGATGTCTTTAAGAAGAGAAGAGCTAGATTGGAATCATGGAGTAGAAGAGGGAGTTAATCACCATGTGTCAGACTCTGAAGGAATGAACATTGATCGATACTTAGTTGGATCATAACATTCATCCTTGAGAAAATGAGATTCAAAAGTAAGGGGTGTGTGGGAGTCCATAAAGCCCCATGAGGAGACAACTAAAGCCCCATCTAAGGGTTTTATCTTTGCATAGAATAATGCCCATGGATTTAGGTCAGCCCCCATGATATGAACCTCATCTTCATGAATGAATTGAACCATGTAAAACATGGATGATACAATGGCCTACATGGTAGCAATTCAAGGATGACCAAGAATCATATTGTATAAAGATCCAAATCTAACACACAAAAATCAATCCTAACTGTCTTGGGGCCAAAATTGACTCAAAGCTTCACATTTCTCATTAGCCCAACTATGCCATTATTAAAACCAACATAATTATGGAAAGAATCAAATAGCTTCTTGTAATTGATCCTAAGCTCATTGAACACATGAAAGGGAATGATATTCAATGCAATTCATTCATTAATAATGCATCTCTTAACCCAATAATCATCAATGGATGTCTCAATATAGAGGGGGAACTAAGCCCTCTTGGCTATAACTAAATCATCTAGCAAAGAGGCAAGGTCTAAAGATAGGATGGGAGGATGAGGGTGCTTGGATGCATTAGAGTGGATTAACACTTCAACATCATCCCAAAATAGGCCCTCATTAGAGAGACCATGCTCATGAAAGTTGAGGCCCCTTTGCTTAGGGCAAAGGCAAATAAGGTCCCAAATGTTATCTATCCTAGGGAAGGATGCTACATCAAAATTCAAACATGACTTTGAGATTCCCTATCCCTATGGGCTAGATAGGAGGCTCAACATGACTAGTTTCTCCAATAGGGTCAGTGATCTAACCTGATCACATGTTGACAAAGCACTCATACCTAATATAGGGTATGTTAATAGTAACAATGAACTATTTACTCTCATGCTTGGCTTTCCTCTTGAGCTAGCCTAGGAAGAGGAACCGGAAGAGGTAAAAGAGCAAGAAGGGGAACAAGGGGCCTTAGCCTTTGATTTCTTCTTTTTCTTCTTCTTATTCTCCTTGTCATTTTTAGGTAGAGGCACCTTGAACACATTAAATTTTTGGTTGGGTTATAAAAGTGGAGAAATATGAGATGGAGGTGAGGCTTGTGCACTATAGTTTTGGGCAACACAATTGGCATCATTGTGGTCCTTCATTAGATGGAAATTGCAAAACTTGGTAGGGTTATAAGGAAACATCATCCATAATATTGATGTTCTTGATTTAGAAGCCTTATTTTCAACTATCTTCTTTATCAAAGAATTCAACTCATGGCTATCCTTCTTGTCCTTAACAGGAGGAGAATCAATGACATCATCACCAGTAGCATTATTATTGTGATCATGCAAAGAGGATGACTTTTAGGTTGGCACAGGCCATATACCTACATACACCTCAAGGAGTTTGAAATTTAGACACTCATTAACAACTTCATAATTTGAGGTGGGCTCACACTTGAGGACCTTAAGGTGAACCTCTTACCTCAATGTTCACATGAACATGTCATAAAGCTGATCATATGAGAACCTTATTATGTAGATATGGATGATTGAATGCCACCTACACATAAAATCAAAGTTTGACTCACCCTTAGTCTATGCCATGGAGGTGAGTGATTAGATTCCAAAGTTAAAAGGTTTAGAGATATCAAAGTACTAGAGGAAGTCATCCAGAAATAACTAGAAACTAGAGAGAGAATCTGGAGGCAAATTTTTAAACCAAACAAGAAATTTAGCTCACAAAGAATGAGTGAAGAGCTTTAACATCATGCCTTCATCTTGTTCCTAATATATACACACCATCATGAATTTCATAATATGTTCCATGGGATTGGAATCCTAGGTCCCATTAAATTTAGGTAGTTCAAGGATAAGATTAGGAAGGGGAATATCACACACATAAGGGGCTACAAGATTCTTATGAATATCCTCATAGGCATGATTGATAGTGGGTTGGTGATGAACTCTAAGATTTGGATCATGATGGTGATGATGTTGCCTATGCCAATAAACATCATCATAACTTCGGTCATGGAGATGACAATGCCAAGGCAACTCCTGATATGGAAGATGCTCATATTAGAAATCATCTTGACCAATGGGTGGGGAACAACCATTGAAAGGGTAAAATTCCCTATGGGGATGATGGGATGACATGAAATACTCATGGTGAACTAAGTCTCCATGATGCTGGTCACATGCCATTAGACAAGGGTTAACTTGAAGGCACTGATGTTCAGGATAGGCATCTCATGAATTTTTAGTCTATAGGTGGCGATCAAAATTAACATGTTCATCAAAAAATCTAAAGGAAGGGCTAGGAGGATGAGAATACTCCTCATTATGGAGATGCCTTATTGAGTTGGAATACCTATGACCCACAACATGGAAATGAGGGGGTTCTTGATACAGAGTCAATTATCGAGAAAGAGGTGGGGAACTCATGCGAGAACTGGTTGAGGCACTCAAAACTAAATGGGTATGATTTTTATCTCCAAAGAAAGCATGTTGCCTACTCTTAAGGGGAGAATGGTAAACTTCATTCACCTAAAGGTATCTATGATAATCATCAATAATCACACGTAGCTCATTAGGTCTAAGTCACATAAGGGGATCTTCATCACCTTGATTGGGTGAATGAGTCACAATATAAGGTTAAGGGAAAACATCCACAAATGAATGAAGCTCAAACTGGTGAAAAGGGGACTGAGTCTATTGGTTATAGACCTACCAATCTTATTTATTTTGGAATGTGAGAGGGTCTAGATCACCATGTTGGGTTGAGGTAACCTCCTAGATCCTACAGTGTCTTTGGTAGTCCATTATAGCTGTAACTTGCTCATGAGTGAGCTCAAGGATAAGGCCCTTAATTTGATGGGATTGACATCTATCAGCCATGGATGTAATGAAGCACAAGAAACATGGGAGACAATAGAAAGGCAAACCAATAGAGAAAAAATAAGGAGAATAATACAAAACCAATGTAGGATAAAATAACCAAGGTGAAATCCAAAACATAATTGAAAGCAAATCCTAACAGCTAATAGAGAGGAGTTGGCTAGGAGAGTTCTAAATGGGATGGAATTAGCATGAGACCATATTTGAGGTCACATCAGACGTGCCAAAATTTAACTCCAAGAATCTAAAAATAACCACTAGTGTTTAGTAGGGGGTACACAGGGTACTTAAACAAACAACTAGAAAGCTCAAGGCTTCTATGGGCTACATGATATCTGTAGTGACTATTTGGTTTGTTGGCTTGAACCAAGCTATAGATAGAATTATAAACTAGGTTAGGGCTAACATGATCAAGCACACAAAAGATTCAGGTATTTCTAGTGGGTATAATCATAATAAATCAAGTAGTTAATACTAGAAGACTATTTGCATACAAATCGCTAGAAATAACAATGCCAAATAAAGAGAGATAACAAATACAATATAAAATTAGAAACAAAGGCATTTTTAAGCCAAATGAAAGATGTTTTAAGTAATAAATACATTTTCAAACAAGGGTTCAAGAGCATATTAAATCTAAGTTTGAGCTAACTCTTTACTTTCAACACTATTGTTTCCTAATAATGCAATTTTATGGTTTAGCAAAAGAGTAGATTGTTTATGTGAGTTATATAGACTGTTTTGAACATTTAATATTCTACTATGTAATGAGAAATGTTTCCAATGCAAGCATGACATATAATGGAAGATATTTCAAGCAATTAATATATTTATTAAACCCTAACATGTATACTACTGCAAACAAACAAGAATTTCACTTTGCATAGCAAACAAACAAGAAGTTTTATAAGCTACTACAAGATTTTATTGACATTGCATTTCCTTAATAATATCTAAGGTGTTTTTAACAATTTTTTACTTATATGGAAATAATTTCAAGCCATAAAATGATATCTCTTCCCAACATTTTTCTAAAATCCTTACAACATCGTTATGAACAACATTTTGTGTATATCTTTCAATCATTCATTTGATACATTTTGTCAAGATGGGTCACATACCTTTTATATTGTTTGACACTATAGTTAACATATGTCTAAGGTTTTTTATAAACCATCTAGTATGCCTATTTTATTCTTGTGCTTATTTCCTTTTCTATTATTTCTTTGCAATAGTATAGCTTTTAAATCTGCCTTTGTGAAATAAATCCTTATATTTATTTGAAAAAGTATCTTGAATAACTTCAACCTTAAAAATATATAATTTTTGGTATAAAATATTGTATACCTATAAAAATATCAAAGATAAAACATATAAGAAACTTATCAATTATAATTAATGCACCACACTTCTATTATGTGCAAATTTATTAAATAAATAAGGCTTAAAACAAAAAATTTACAAAATAACTTGCATGACAAATTAGTTCAAAAAAGAATAAAATAAAAAATAAATTAATAAACTTTAGAAACTATCCTAGATAATGCCCTAAACAAGCTAAATCACTAAAAAAATCAAACCCTAACATGTATACTACTACAAATAAACAAGAATTTCACTTTGCATAGCAGAGTGCCCTCATATGAAACTCAAAAGAAGTGTGCAAACTTTCTACCAACTGATTATCCAAGCTAAAAGTGAGAGAGGAAGAGGATTAGGTTGTGTGTGAACTGAGTCCAAACCAAGAGCCAAAAGCTGTGAAAGAAGTGAAGGAGAGGCTGCCAATCTATGAGAGAGACAATGTAAGGGACATAAGAATAGGTGCAATGGAGTCTTGAGGGATCTAGGAGAAACTCAAAAACTTTAGGAACACCTTAGAGAGCAATGTGAATCACCAAGATAAGTTGAAGAATAATAGGGCATCCCTTGTCATAATGAAAGCTAAGTGTGCTAAGAATGAACTGAGTGAGATTTAAGAAGGTAACAAATATTTGAGTGTGATGATAAAGTGGGAATATCAGAGAAAAATATAGGATAGAGAGGCTCAAATGAATGATAAAGTGACATATATCTCAACCCTAATCCACCAAAATGCCAAAAAATAGTCATTTCTAGCTATTTGGGCCTAAATAGGGACCTTTTTTGCACTTTCTACCTAGGCCATAGCCTAAGCCATGGATTTTGTGAAGGAAAAATGTGGACTAGGCTACATTATTCCTTCGTAAGTTGTATCCTGGGTCAAATGGATACTCTAGGTGGTAAACATGCCTCTGGAAGGGCCCTAAGAGGTGTTTCAAGGGCCTATCTAACATGCAAAAGGTCAGAGATGGGCTAAGGATGTATAGGGGATGGATGTATGACACAAGAAAGGTTAAAATGAGTGGTAGATGCCTTAAAGTGGAATAACTAGGGTCAATAGTCTACACATGATCTGATGTGTAATCATAGTGAGGAGTAAGGTCATGAGAATTATGATTACAAGTTACACATTTGAAAATATATCCATTCAGGAGAGTTAGGGAAAGGGACACTAATACCATCTTGGGGACACTAGTGCCATGTGGCTCTAGTGTCCTTAATGTGGTATTATCATCCAAATGGCATGTTACTGGGCACAAAGGGTCAGGATCTTAGAATGTAGGTCTGAGACTATGTTTTGGTTGATTAGAGATGTTTGTGGCCCATATAATGGCTGGAAAAGTGTGATAAAAGCTCTAAGATAGGTCTAGGTCTAAAGAAAGAATAGTTTGTCTTGAGCAACACTCTTAGCATCCATTTACTACTTTTAGATGATTATAATGTGTATTTCTATTTCATTCATTCCTATAAGTGTGTCCCTTAAATTATGTTTCTATATTTCATTTTTATCTATGTATTTCAATTTCTTTGTGGGAAACTTCCAAACATAGAGTAACATTTCAATTCTTACATTTTATTGTTTGTTTATTTCTTGTAATTTACTTTTTTTAGTGTGTTTCCATATATTAAACCTTTAAGCAACTCAACTTTTGAATGAAACTAGTGTTTCATATACAATTTTGACACTTTTCCAAATACACACCCTAGGTTGACAATTAGTGAAAGTAGCAGAATCAATAAGTCAAATTGTTGGTCCTCAAATGATCCCATCGGATTGTAAACAAGCTCAACTACCTAAAGTTAATTTATGGTTTGATTTTACTCATCATTTTGATATCATTTATGGGGACATGTATCAAAAATAAATATCCTAAGAGCTTGAGTTAGATTTGCTATTTTCTAAAATAATTTTCCTACTTTCTAGAATAATTTCCCTTCTCTATAGATTAATTTTTTGTTTTGCATAGATATATTCCAGCCTTTATCATATGAAAAAACTTATAAAGGTCATCCCTTTTTTTTTTCTCTTCATGATATAAACTAATTAGGATAAATCAATAAATTTACCTCCAAAAGGAACTAACCTTGTGTAGGTAAAATAATGCGTGGGGAAATTCTAGAAAGAAGTTCAATCATAAATAAGTAGGTTAGGTGGATAAATAGTATAGAGTTTGTTATTGTATATTAAGAAATAAAAACCCTACAAGTTATGATTAGAGAGTTTTAGCAAAGGAACAACATGTTGTAATCTCAAATTCACATATTAGAAGCAGAGGTAGTATGCATTGGTACAAAAACATTGCCTACACTTGTGTCTATAGAAATGACCATGCCTATTAAGGAGGGAGGATTACTTCCACAAAATGCTCTTGTAGGATCCTCTATTCCCATTTTTACAACAATTACGTATATCCTTGTTGTTGAAACCCAACCCAAAATAATTACCTATGCACATAAATCCCAACCCATAACAATTACATGTGCACCTAAAACCCAACCTATATCAATTATCCATGTACCCAAAACCCAATTCATAGAAATTGCTTATTCACATGAAACCAAACCCATAGAAATTGCTTGTGCACATGTTGGTTAAATTAAACTTGCCATAATTTCCCATGTATCTATTGGGAAAGACAAGAAATATGTAGCAATTATTGATAAGGAAAATTGATCTACAATAGTTGGTTTTGCATCCATTAATAAATAAAAAATCTAACCATCAATTATTTTGGGAATAAATTAGACACCTACTAGTAAGAATTAAAATCTAATGATGGATAAATTATGCAGTGATTACAATTATAATATATCATGTGCCTGACAATAAGGAACAAATACATGTAACATTTGATCATGCATGTGTATGAGAAAATGTGATCTATAGTTATTTCTAACACACATAAAAATCCCATAAATATTGTTAGTGAAGGAAATCATCTAAAAATAACTAAGTTGGTAAATTTTTAGGGTGGTTTAGATATGGCCAAATTCAAAGAAAAAATTATTTTCATTAAGTAATTTTATGGTTATGGAAGAGGGAAAATGTGCATGGTTTCTGCCCTCAGACCCCATGGTGGCTCCACCCCTCAACCCCACTAATGGTTGCCACCCCTAGGCCCCTGTTTCCACTTGCAAATACAAATAAAAAGTGGTGAGGGAATTATGCCAATTGGACGTGACATTTTTTTATGTTTCTCCTCGAAGAATTCAACTCAAATGATCTTGTTCCTCCAACAATAGTGTTGTAACCACTTATAGATGTTCTTTCCATAATTGAGCATAGAAGCATAATGCAAGACATGAGAAGTAGATGGATTATGTTGTATGACAAAGGGAAATAAATAATTCTTAAAATAATATAAATAAAGTGGATGATTCAAAATCAATGGAAAGAGGATGTTTTGACTATTTATTGCCTTGATTTTTGTAAATACAAGGCTAAGTGTAGATGCAAAGTTATTTGTGCAAAGGAGGAAAACATAATAAAAAAGATTCATGTTGAATAAAATGGAGATGAAAGTGAACAATTTTTTTTTTTAAGAACCTAATATCTCTCACACACAAAATATTGGTTATATTAATATAATATTAATATTCTTTTTTGGTGGGAAGGAATAACTCCATAATCACTTGCCACTTTGAGGGGGATACCTTCTTATTAGAGAAACACTCTAATTGATTTTTATTTTGTTTGAATCCATTAAAATGGCATGTGTCCCTTTATTTATACTATTTCTAATCTACCCAACTTCTCATTCTTATGCATGTGGTACTAAACTACCAATCATTATTATTCACTATTCTACTAGTTATGCTACTATTCTACCCATCCTAGGTATATTACATTCCATCCCCCTTAAAATTTTTTTCCCTCAAAACATGATAATAATTATAGAATAAATAAGTTGAGGCCCAAGTGGAGGAATGACCATGCATCCTTTTCTGCTTCCACTTCTTCTACTTGTGTTTAGATATGATCATGTATAACAACAATGTGAGTAGATTAACAATAACATGAGGTTGTTATTCAAAGGTGATGGGGAAAAGAACATCAATATAAATGTGATCATGGTGACTCTAGCCCATGCAGAAGAATGGGGAATCACCTAAGTGAAGAAGAAAAGAAAATGAAGCCAAAGGAATGGAGGACTCTGGTGCTTGATTGGTTTCTGCAAGTGTTTTTTTAGTATCTTCTGGTGCTTTAGGTTCTAGCTTAGGTGTTGGGGTTGCTTTCTCAAGTTTTGTGGGAGTTTGATGGGGTGATTCTAGTGTCTATTTTGGCTCTTTGGGTGTCTGCTAGGGTGCAACTAAATGAGATTGATGATGAGTCAAAGTGATGTGATCTTTTGTGAATAGATAAGTCATGCTTCTATAAGGGATTGAGGTTAGAACATTATAACCTTTTCTCAAATCTCATCCTAAAGTATGTTGATGAAGCATCTTTGGTATGTTTCATAGATACGTTATCAAGTGGATTGATGAGTTTGTTGAACTCTATCTGATATTCTCTAATTATGTTAGTTTGATGAAGTTAAATCAATGATCCAAATAAAATGTGACGCCACATGATTATAATTAATTGGATGTCAAATTCAACTAAAAATGCATCCTTACACAAATAATTATATAAAAATTGACTTTTTTAATGCAATATGAATTACTAAAACTATGATAAATTTTACAATACGTAATGAAATTTAAAAAATTCAAAATGTTATAGAAAGTTGGAAATGAGCTACACAAAACCCAAAAACTATTTGGCACAATTAGTTACCATTTGAGATCAGTTTAAAGAATAACAGTCATGATTTTGAGGGCAAACAATAAAAAATTACACTTCTTAGACTTGCTCCATATAGTTCCAAAATGTGCTTGCAATAAAAACACCCACCACAATACCTCTATAATTCCAACAACTTCTACTCCCAAAACCAAATTCCTAAAAAATATTCTCTCCAACTCAATTTTATCCACTTTCTGATCACCAAGATCCCAAAGGCAAGGTGAGAGCATACGGTGAACAAAAATATAAAACCCTACTTGCATAACCTCTTACCAAACAAATAAATATAAATATAGAAATGGTCCTAGAAAGAGATCTGATACCAAATTTTAACAACCTCTTACTCACACACTGACTAAGAAAAAATAATTGACTCAAATTACAAACATAACACTCCTTTTGAGGAAGGAATAACTCTGATCGGGGGCCAATTTGAGGGGGCTACCTCCTTATCAAAGTAATACTCTAATTGAATTGATATTTGCTTGGATGTAGTGCAATGGCCTATGTCCCTTTATTTATACTAGTTCTAATCTACCCAACTCCTCATTCTTATGCATGTGGTACTAAACTACTATTCATTACTATTAACTATTATTCATTACTATTCACTACTATTCACTATTCTATTAGTTATGCTATTATTCTACCCTTCCTAGGTATATTACATATTTTTAGCTCAAAGGGGACCTTGGTCACCAATGCAAAATATTCTAGTACTCCTAATAACCCTCTATTATTCAATGCTTATTTTTATGATTAGGTTTCCCATAATTCATATATAACTAAAGCTACCAATCAAATACCATCATCATATCATCATTGGCCAAACCTATAAGCACAAATTCAACTACAAGAGCACTATTGTAGTTAGGGCAACAACCACCTCAAAACTAAAAGCCATAATAAAAAAATGGGTTCAACAACACCAATAACCATATTGGTCTTATTGTCTAAAATATATAATAACCCTACCCAAGCTCTCCCTTAATCACCTAAATTTCATGCCCAACCTGCACATAACCATAGTGGTAACTCAACTTAACTAGTATGTAATAATGAATTGATGATATTCCACCTATTAAATTCCATCCACACCCAAGGATTATAATATGAATACAACCACATCACTCATGATAAAAAAATACATCCAAGGAGGTTTTTAAAATGATAATAAACATTCCATTACCAAAATTGAGCCAATTCTTGAACTACTTCCATTCATAAGTAAGGTTGTACCATTTTTTTAACATTTTCCTTTTCAGAAATGCTTGAATCATGAAAAGAAATAATCTTAGTACATATTTGAATTTGTACATAGAATATAATATCCTAGTATCTATAATCCATTATTTTAGAGTTATAAAGAATGTATCCACCTATACATAGGAAATTCGATAGATGTGCTTAAGGAAGACTAGACATAAAAAGAAAGGTTTTTAAATAATCTAAGTAAGCTTTTTGATCTTTTATTGTGAAAACATGGTTTTATCTCAAGCACTATAAACCACTCATACCTATTTTAGATATACACATAGTTGGATTGATCATCAATAACATTCTTAGGGGTAACCATCATAAAAATGACCAATGGAATAAAAAAGCTCCAAGGCCTTCACCACACCTCTTCTCTCTTCCAAATAATGGAACAACCAACTATCAAACTTGAGGGAATTGAAAAAAGTTCTATAACAACAATGGATTTATGGGAATAAATTGTAGATTAAAAAAATATAACACAAATACCACCTGGGGAAACATCAACTAATCTTTGAGAGACCCCAATTTACCAACAACTTGTAATTTCTTTTTATCTTAGAAATAGTTTATGTAACTATGATATTATTGTGCTCATCCATATATTTGTATCCATTCTAGCACATGGTATATATGTTGTATATGATAATGATTATGATTTAAAGCTTATAAGTTTATTTTCTAGTATTACTCATATTTAATTTGATAAGCATAAGCTTCCAAGGTCACCCTGTAGCAACTGTTGTAGGGTAGCCTATAGTAGCTACTATAGGTTAGCATGCAACAGTTCCTATAACATTTCCTATAGTAGTTCTTACAACAGTTATTGCAGTAGTTCCTTTAGTGGTTCTTATAGAAACTGATACAAGGTAGTCTGTAGAAACTATTGTAAGGAAGCTTGTAACAAACTCTTGTGGCTTGTTTAAAGTTATTTTTCAAGGTTTCTACAAATTAAGATAAATTAATACCAAAATGCAAATAAGATTTAACTACCATAACTAATGCATACATAATTTGTAGATCAGATTGAATGGTCTTTTTAAGATAAAATCAATGAGTTGAATTTAATGTTGTACCCATCCCTCATTAGAGACAAAACCATACCTATAATTGGAAATATAAGAAATTACCAATATATTTAATGAATTTCACCATTGATCAAAAGTTAACCTTATAAGCACCAAATGTAGACACTTTCATATTTAGCTATGCACATAATATACACACACTAAATCAATTGATTTTTATAATTTTTAATAACATGCTAATTATTCTCATTGAAATATCATTCCACATATACGACCCTCAGATCAATTGGAGATGTTAGTTTTTTTCACCACCCTATCACATCAATGTTGTCTTGAAAATATTTTGGCACAAGTGCAGTCCATTACTATGTCAACTAATATATTTTTAAGCCTTCCTAGATGATCCATTAACATTAAAGAGCTATTTGGAGTTTTAACTAAAGCAAGCAATATAAATCATCATCTACTAGACCTTGGGTGAACCATCCTAAGGTAAATATAAGCATAAATTGTATTTCATACCTCAACAACTAGATGTTAGGTTTTTATTAAGTATGCATGTCTTATCAAATATTCATTTTGTTTCTAAAAAAAATAGTGATAATAATTATACTATTATCTCATAATGTGATTTTGTTTTGGATACTGAATGTCAAAAATCTCATTAGGTTTGTGGGACATCCTCATGTCAATACATGCTCTTTGAGGACTAGGTTAGATAAATTTCTTTCCATATCCTCACTTATACAATTGATAAAGTACCATGGGTTATTCTTAATCAAATAGATGGGTAGTTGAACCATGTTGTACACAACATCAACACACATGTTTATGGAATATAACTCAATTATATGGTTATTATGTATGAATTATTCATGGTTATGTATGCCATTAATTTTTTTTTCCATTAGTAGATTTTGTGTTCTTATGCATCCTAATTATCTAATCATCTATTATATAATGCATAAACTAAATCTCAATGGTTCTACTATTGTGTAGTTTTTATTAACTCAAGAATTTAATATTACCATCTTAGATAAGCCTAAAATAGATAATTTCATTATTTATCTTATTTCACAACTAACATATAATGAAAAAAGTCTCGACGTAGGTGATGAACATTTTTTATTTCTATGAAAGATTTTAGGTTTTGCTAACAACTTGGTTGTATGAAAGTCTTTCAAACACTACTCTTGGTAAACAAATACACCCACTAGAGTGATAGATGTTGGTGTTTGGGGAAACCCACATGCCTTGATGAACTCTGTCAAGTATATTCTTATCACCTAGAGGTCACTCAAAAAATTAAAAATCTTGTAGCATGATGGGTTCACTTCTCAATGACATTTTTATTGGATGACTAGTTGGTGATTTTTATTTCATGGAAACCAATTTGAAATTCATAAATATGGCTCAAGATTGAATAGATGTTGGAAAAAAGGTCATGACTTAGGAGAAATTAATGTAGATACTCAAGTCTCAAATTGATTTTGAGATTGTAGAGTCTATGGTATAACCTCTTCCTAACTTTTCATCATGTCATCATTTCATCAAAAACTCAAAAAGAAAAACAACACTGAAAACCTCTAGCATTGTTGACAGTATTGGTTGTAAAATTAGTTTGTTGATTGAATAAGTATTTAATAAAGATCCTTGATTAGAAAACCAAATTATTGGTTGATCAAGAAAAAAATATCAAAAAATAAAAATAAAAATCAAGCAGTAAAGCAATTTGCCATGTCTTTTTCATTTCCAGTCATTTCTAATTTGTTATAGACACAATGTCTATGGTTACAAGTCTCTATTTCCTTTACATATACATAGTTGATAGTTTATCTTACCATTATTACATGTTATATTAGTATCATTTAGAAAAACACTTCCATCATTTCATATGATCAAGATACCTATTTTTCAGGGGTTTTAGGTTCCATATTCTTATTTAATGTTTTAGATTCTCACCTTCCCTACTATAGATCACTCCCATCCATTTTAGGGATATAACTCCATGTGCTAATTACATCTAATATGCATTTATTTAGCCTTGTAGCCATTCTACATTATCAATTGTCACTTAGGATGATATATTGATGAATTTATAACTTTGTCACACTACTTAGAGGAGTACATGCTGTTACTCTGACTGACTAGCCACTACAATATTCTATAACATCAATATTTTATTGACAAAACTTTACATAAAGTCAAGTAATTATATTATTTATTTAATATAATTATGTTTTTTTCATTTTTAATAGGTATGTACATTTTTTTAATTTTACGTGTTATTTCCCACTACTTGTTATAGTCCTTAACCAGTCTTGAGTCAACCATATCATTTATCCTTTCCACTTCCTATGCCTTGTTTAGTTAACCTTTGTTGAGTCATCCCACTTCTTGTCCCATCCACCAAAAATAAACCCTCATGATGTTAGCTACTTATCATGTTCCATTAATTTTAACATTTATTATTACACTTGTGTATGCCCCATTTCCTAACCACCTACCCATAGTAAAAAACATGTAGTTTACTTGAGGAAATGTGTCTACTTTAATTTGGGGGGAGAATAAAGATATACATTTTATTTATCTCATTTGCGGTGATATGACCTTCAAACATTAAGTTGAGGGGTATACTGAAAATACATGGTACTTGTATCAATGCCAAAAGAGGCATGTCAATCATTACATGGAAAGTGTTATATGGATCTATTAAAATTTCATCACCATCAATAATTGAGACACATGCAACTTAGAGAAAACCAATTAAGAATACAAGTATTCACTAAATATAAACCTTTTTGTAAGAGGTTTCATATGTACAATAATGGTTGTATCTTGTTGTTTTCTATATATGGCTAAAGGAGCTACCTCATGTCATGTTGAAAACACATATAGTTTGCTATTGTGTTTGAATAAAAGACAACTTCATTTCCAACTAAATATTTTTCAAAAATTTCTTGCTTTGTTTGCTTTATTTGGCTGTGATTGTCAAGATTCCTATTGACCATCATTGAATAATGAGATGATGATGCAAATAAGAAATCTATACCTATTGTTTAAGGTGATACTCAAGATATCTAAGTTGAATAATCCCCTCCTACTACCATTCCATGTATCATTATTTTAATAATTCATACTTCTCCTATAGTACTTTTTGTTGATTGCATCTCTAGATTAAAACATTAAATAAATTTCAGCTTATGAGAAATGGATGGTGCTTGTGATATGATGATTTTTTTTTGAAAAGCATCCATAAAGTTATTAAAATATGAAAAGATATATAAGAAAAATTATTAAAAGTTTATATTTTTAGTTTTGTGGAGATCAAAGGCTTTATATGAGTATGCAATCATATATGATAATGCCATTGATTGAGATAAGTCATTAAGAGTTCATTATGATGAGTTGATGGTTTATACAAAGGTAGAGAAATATGTAAATACTAAATTTCAGATTAGAATACCCACAACCAAAAGGAATGAATGATCAATAGAAGTAATTAACCATGTTTTCAAAATTTGTTAAAACAACTCAAGAAATTATAAAAGAAGTTATAAATCACTTCATTTATCATTTTAATACAAATTGTAGGGTAACATACAGTTCTTATGGAGAGAGACAAAATATTTTCATGGCTATAAATATCATCTAATATTAAATAAACATAAGGAGATAAAAACATGGAAGAAAATTTGATAAACATGCATTCCTAGAGACAATGTTGAAGTTATCACGTATTAATTTGAAAAGTATTTGTGCAATTTTTTCATTTCATTTCCCATTTGATTAGAATTGAATCAATATATTTTACACAGGGACATGAAAATACTTAAGTTGGGGGGTGTGATAAGGTCTAGAGTTATCCCTCATTTTGATTCTTAGTCTTTCCTAAAATACCTTCCTATGTTTCTACTCACACTCTTTTGGCCTACACTATGTCGATGTACACACACATTTTATGAATAATGTATATGCACATTATTTTGATTAAAACTAGTTACATTTATATAAATTAGTATGATTTAATGGATTGAATTTTCATAACATTACTATTATAAAATGAAGAATGAATAACATAATTATTGAAGGTGTTTTATACTCATAGCTATGAAGGAGAAAGATCCATTTGATTTTTTGATAACTTATATCAACTATTGGGTGTAACCCATATTAATTAGGTGCAACCTTTAGTATCTATTATTTAGCCCATAAATTATATTTTACAACCCATAGAAACTGTTATGCAACCCATAGAAACTATTTGTTAGCTCATATAAACTATTAGCCAACACATAACAACTATTAACTAACCCATAACAACTAGGTTGCTAACCTATGGCAATTAGAGCCAATTCCTAGCAAGGTGGTTGCTAATCTATAATAATTAGATCTAACTTGTAGCATCTATTATTGACATCATGTGGTGACTATGATAACTTATTGACAATTTAAAGTGAATTTCCTCCATGATTTGAGGCATATGGTAGTTCATATAATCAAGGAAAATACAAGTTAATGTTTGGAATGATTCATCATCATTATTCATCCATTGTATGTGCCTCCAATATTGTTACAATAATTAAACAATCTGATTTGTATTTTTTGTTGTTCATGATTGTTAGTTGCAATATCATATATTTTTTATGTTATTTTAGTATTGTTGTTTATATTTTTGTATTAAATTAATAACCACATATTATGGTTATGACCTCTATATTCTGTAGATCTAGATAAAGCATTGTATTCTTTATTTAAGAGAGAAGTTGTAGGCTACAAGAAGTTAATAAGTTAATAAGTAAGAAGTAAGTCACTAGGGAAGTAAAGTATAGTCTTAGATCATATTATTATCTAAGTGAAGTTCATATCAAATTTTAATGTACTTGTAATAATTTTTGTTGATTTAATCATGTCTTAAACAAGGAGGGGAGTCAAGATCCAATCCAACTGAGGTAGGGCCCACCTGCACAAATTCTTCAGTCTAATTTCTCATCCATTAGATAGATTTTTTCTATTGTGTGTGTATTTATATTTCATTAATTCATGTAAGTGTGCCCCTTTAAATATGTTTATGTATTCCAATTTTATCTACATATTTCAATTCCATTTGGGAAGCTTCCAAACATAGAGTAACATTTAAATTCTTACAATTTACTTTCTTAAATTTTCAATTCATATAATTTAATTTCTGAAAGGGTGTTTCCCTATATGAAACCTTTAAGTTCCTCAACCTTTAAAATAATAGTATTGAATATCTAATGATGACACCTTTACAATATACACACCCTAGGTTGACAATTAGTGAAAGTAGCATAACTAATAAGTTAAAAAACTACTCCTCGGATGATCATGTTTGGTTGTAGGCAAGATTAAATACCTCAAGTTAATTGATGGTTTGATTATGATCATCTTATTCCTTCATAGTTATATCCTTTTTCCTAATTTTTGGAGCCTCTTCAACAAATCCAACTAATAATTTTTAGGTATAAAATTTCTTTTCAAATTTGCATCTATCTTTTCCTAAGCCTATTGACCCCTTTAATATTAATCACGAGTCCATATAATATTAGGACCCATTAATTTTAACTCTTTTAGTTTGTATTAGGGATTATTAATAAAGACTTCAATTCATATGCTTTGTAAGTTGTCCCATTTTTTATTTGTGATTATTCAACATGTATGAAAAGTAGTAGTTTTCATGAGTAGATTAGTTTAAATATATAGTTTGTGTGACACGAAGGATTATTTAATGAATATTTTATATTGAGCCATGATCAAAGGAGGTTTTCCCCTAGAAGGGATGTGATAAATTATAGTGTGCTTTTGTTATTTCAGTACAATATTGTTATCTTCTTTTAGTTCAATGCATATTTATTATATTTTATTTCTAGATTAATCTGTGTGTAAACATGTTTCTAACATATGGTAATAGAAATTTTTTTAGGGTTATGTTCTACAACAAAAATAATAGTTTAGGGATTTATACAACTATTTTTAGGATATAATCTATGTTTTGGTAATTTAAAACTCATAGAAAATTATTATTATTGACTAATCTGACTCATTATTATTGGTAAAGTGAAGGATGTGCCCAAAATAACAAGGCCTTACATAACAATATATACATATTTTAGCTTTCATGTATATTTTAGTATATAAGAAACATGTATGGTTTTTATTTTTCTATAGGAAGTCTTTAGTCATTTGTATTCTATGATGCACTAGTAAGTGGTTAGCCAAGGTAAGTTATTCATGTCATACCTCAAATATGCAATGGTGGGTTATGATGCATTTAAATAATTTATATTTAGGTTTTTTAAATTTTGGGATGACCCTATTTTCAAACATGTTAAGTATATTTACAGGCTCATAGACTAGACATACCTTGTAGTAACATTCCTTGTCATAACCTTATCACTATAGGAGTCAAAAATATGTAATGGATTTTTATTATAAATACAATAAACATAGTAGTTAGAATGTTTAAGACTATTTTGGAATCATATAGAAAATACAAAATACAAAAAGGGTTAGAATATTCCTAAATAATTATCTAGACATGGTGTAGTAAACTCGTCAATCATTAACAAAAAAAAATAGTTTTTTTTAAGGGGCACCTGTAGTCATCTCATCAAGTTGATCATTTTCGTATATAACTCCAGTAACACTTTTAAAAAAACTTGAAGAACCCTTATATGGTGGTACTAACTTGATCAAGGGACATGGAGACACAACTTTCTAACCTTATAGTAGAAATACATGCCATATGGGATGACCTCAATTCTTAACTCTCTAGTGTTAATGCCTAATAGACAAACATGATGGACACTCTTCATGAACAAAGTGGTTGTAACTCAAAGACTCGTCTGAGCAATAATTTTGAGCACAACTCTAATTTTGAGAGAATGTCATTCGATTCCAAATTGGATTTTACTAAATTTGATGGTAAATATCCCACCACTTGTGGTCTATAGGGCAGAGCAGTATTTTGATTTGCATAACACCATGTTTCAGGATAGGGTACCTATAGCCTTTTTCAACATGGAGAAAAATGTTTTCTAATGGTTTCACTTGTATGAAAAAACTAATGGTATTCTTCCATGGTCAAAATTTTGTGAAGTCGTATTAGTTCACTTTGGCCCAAGTGCATATGAGGATTTCACAGGAGCCCTAAATTATTTGGCAGACTGGTTCTATTCAGGTATATTAGATGGAATTTAAAAAACTTACTAGCATAATGAAAGGGTTGACATATGATTTCTTTCATAGTTGTTTCATCAGTGGCCTGAAAGAGGATACTAAAGCCAATGTGAAAATGTTCAAACATTGGGATATGATGGCATCCATTAGGATAGCTAATTTGTTTGAAGAAAAGTTAATAGTCCAACATTGGTCTTCTAAATCCCACACATTTAGGAATTCCATATAACCATGATTGACAACATTTCCAAACCTAAGAGCTACACTCATAAAAATCCTAATATAAGATGAGATGTGTTTTAGATAGGAAAATGGATTATGTTATAATTGCAGTGATAAATTCACACTAGGCCACCAATGTGTGAAGAAAAAACCATACACACTTGATGTAAATATACCTCCAATGTTTGATGAATGGGAATATACACTAGAATCCCCATAGGAATAAAATGAAGAAGAACATGATATCAAGAAGGACCTTGAACCAATGATTTTGGTACATGCATTGGATGGTGTCACCACTCCTCAAATAATAGAGATCAAAGGGTACTTTGAAAAACATTCCCTCATAATCCTCATTGAATTTGGTAGCACACATAACTTCATTGAACCTTGATTGGCCAAAAAGTTGATTATTATGTAAATCCATGTTGAAGTTTTGAAGTCATGATATCCAATGGAAAAACCTTAAATTATAGTGGAAAATATGAAAATTTCTAAATTTTAGTTGGGGTTACAACTTGAAATAAGAGTTGTTTGAGTCTATCTTCTAGAGGTTGTAAAATAGTTTTGGAAACATAGTGGCTTCAAAAACTAGCTCATATCCTATGGGAATTTTATAAAATATGGATGTAATTCATTGATAAGGGTCAATAATACAAATTAAAAGGATTCACTTTGGGTTCAACAAGTGTCATTATTTCTCATTAATTGGATAAGTTGCTAAAAAATCAATCTCATGGAATTGTCACCGAAATTTGTGCCTTCCAACTTAATGAATCATTTGATCCCAACCACATACTAATATTATAATAACTTTAGTTATTTGGAATTAAATGAATTCAAATCAGATTTCATTCACCATAAAATATTAATTTAAAATACGTAAACCAGATTTTAAATGTGTAAAATTAGATCTCTCTATGCACTACTTGCATCACGAAATCAATTCCTCAAATAACAGTAAATGATTGCTTTAGTGAAGAAAATAAAAAACTTGAAATATCAAAAAATACAAGTATGCCCTGGTTGACCCAATGTGGGATACATCCACCAAGAAAGTTCTTAATAAAACAATGACAGATCAAGAGTACAAACTCTCCAAAGAGAACTTCTCACATAGATTGAATATCTCCTCAATAATTCACAAAAGAATTCTCTAAATTGCTGATCCAAATTTTATGTCTATCAAAAATCTTCCATAGATGCTATGACACACATGTACCCATATAAAATCACTCCACAAGCTACTATACCACACCTTGTAATAATAAACATTAATCTACAAAGTCATACCACCACTTATATATATACAAATATGGAAGAAATCAACCCAAGAAGGAGAAACTCGCCATCCTTATCCAAGAGAGACTTATCCTAAAAGAAACACACCATCCTCTACCCAGTCAAGCTTATCCTCAATCCCTCCAAGGAAGGAACATGCCATCCTTATATCTCCTCCAAAAAAGGCTCACACAAGTAATAATGAGATAACAATTGACTCCCTAAAAATAAAGAAGTCATTCCCATTTCCACAAAACATGGAAGTCAACATGGAAATTAGACATTTAACATCAAAATCCTTAAAATAAGGAAGTCAATCCCACTTCCAAAAAACATGGAACTCAACATATAAATTAGAAAAATATCTAAGAATTTTCCACTCACATGGAAGCAAAGTTACATAAAAGGTAGATTCATAAGAAAATACACTCCCCATATTTGTAGAGATCTTTAAGCCCCCAAAATGATCCATTAAGGTCATGTGATAGCCATAAAGGGATCCACACTCAAAAATCTCCCACTTGGAGACCATTTTTATTGAATAAAATCTATCATTACTCTATGACCACTAGGACCAACTAAATATGAACATAGTCTTAACTTGTCCAATGTGACCACCTTGGTCATCATATCCACAAAATGATGGCTAGTATGAATCTTATTCAACTTCACCAAGTTATCCTGGTGAAGTGATATCATAATTAAATGTGTTTTGTCCTTGAGTGGAAAGTGGAGTTCTTTGCCAAATGAATAACACTATGACTATCACTGTGTAGTCTCCAAACTTCTTGCTCATGCCTCAACTCTCAAAACAACTACTATAACCAAATCATCACCATGCTAGCCTTTGTGGTAGCAACATACTATATCTCTATGGTTGACAAATCCAAAACCTTATGTATCCTAGAAATCCTACTAACCACTATATCTCTAACAACAAATATATAACTAATCATACTCCTGCTATCAATATCCCTTGCCATATCTAAGTCCACACAACCATGCAAAGTGGTATCTGATCGACCATGACACAATACAACATCCATGATTCCTCTCAAGTACCAAAAAATCCATTTCAGTACTTGTTAATGCTCATAACCAAGATCACTCATATACCTACTCACAACTTCCATTGCATGGGCAATATCCAACCTAGTACAAACCATGGCATATATCAAACTGCCAATTACTGATGAGTAAGGTACCTTGGACATATTAAGATTTTCAAACTCCATCTTGGGACACTACTCCTTTAATAATTTAAAGTGACCTACCAAAGGAGTACCAATAAATTTAACATCCAACATGTTAAACCTTTCCAAGACTTTCTTCACATACTCTGATTTGGATAAAATCAGCTTATTCTCCTTTCTATCATGAGTAATCCTCATACCAAGGATTTGCTTCACTGCACCCAAATATTTCATAAAAAAGGAGTCACTAAGATGTTTCATAAGTATATGAATATTTTATATGTTCTTTCCTGTAACTAACATGTCATCTACATACAAGCACCATGTAATAAAAGAACCATCATCAAAATGTTTGATGTACACAAAATGGTCAAAATTACACCTTTGATAACCTTATTCTAACATAAAATAATCAAATTTATTATACCATTATTATGGAGCTTATTTTAGGCCATACAAGCTCTTCTTTAGTCTGCACACATAGTTTTCCTTCCCTTTGACCTCATATCCCTATGGTTGCTCCATATACAAATCTTCATCCAAATCACCATGAAGAAAATCATTTTTCACATCTAACTATTCTATGTGCAAATCCTCAACTATAACTAGACCAAGAACAATCCTAATAGAAGCCATTTTTACAACAAGAGCAAAAATCTCATCAAAATCAATACCTAATTTTTCTGCAAACCCCTTGACCACCATTTTAACCTTATACCTTTTTCTCTTTTCATTTTATTCTTTTATTATATATATCCACTTGTGTGGAAATGTACTATTACCCTTGGGTAACCTTACCACTTCCCATTTTTGGTTCTCCATGAGAGATCTATGCTCCTCATCTATGGCTTGCTCTGATTTCTTCTTAGCCTCTACCTTGATTGCTTCCTCATAAACCACTAGTTCTCCATTGTCAGTGAGTAATACATAATTCAGAGAAGGAAAAAAATGCTTAGGTGCTCTTCTTACCCTAAAAGACCTTCTTACCATAGGATTTTGGGGGTCCTTGTGTAGAATATTCCTAAACTGATTCATTAGATACTTTACCCTTCACAATGTCATCCAATACTATGTACTCTTTTTGTTCCTATTCCCATTCCCGATTCTTATACATGATTTTTTCATTAAATATTACATCTTTAGACTGAAATATTTTCTTATTTCTAATTCTCCATAGATGAAAACCAAAGTCATCCTCACCATAACCAACAAATATGCATTTTTCTAATTTTGCCTATAACTTGGTCCTATCCTCTTTCTTAATAAGAGTAAAAGCCTCACATCCAAAGACTCTAAGAAAAGAATAATCAACATTCTTACTAGACCAAGCTTGTTCAATAATGCCTCCATCCAAAGGCATTGAAATTACTCAGATAAATTGCCATGCTAACTGCTTCTACCCAAAACTATAAAGGTAACCCTGCATGTAACCTCATACTCCTAGCACATTTTATTATTGTTTTGTTCATACTTTTAGATGCCTCATTGTATTATGGATTTCTTAGAGCCATTTTTTGCCTATGGATTCCATTTTTAGAACAATAATCAAGGAAAACATTACTACAATACTCACCTCCATTATTTGATCTAAAACATTTCAACTTGAGACCTATTTCATCTCAACCAAGGCTTTCCACTTCTTAAAAGTGTTAAATACATTAGATTTATTTTAAATGCAATAAAACCAAACTTTCTTAGTTGTATCATCAATAAAAGTGACATAATAATTGGAACCACCAATAGAAGATACCTGAGCTGTTCCTCATACATCTAAATGTACCAACTCTAACTTATGTTATTTATTTGTGGGTCCAACTCTTAGAAACTTAAATTGCTTCTATTTAAAATATACATAGTCCTCTCAAAAGTCTAAATCAATTTATTTTAATCTAGGCAACTTGTCTTTTAAAATCTCCATGCCCTTCTAGCTCATATGACCGAGCCTATAGTGCCACATAGTTGCATTTATATCTACAACAACTAAATCATAAAAATAAACACTAATATTCAAACATAATGTAAAAAATTTCTTACCTCTTGCAACCACAAGATCACCTTTCGTAACTTTCTAAGAATCTACAGTAAACATTGCCAAACAACCCTCACTGCCCAATTACCCCACTGAAACCAAATTCTATCTCAACATAGGCACATGTCTGACATCATTTAGTAGACACATTTTCCCATTCTACATTTTCACCTAAACACAAACTTTACCTACTATCTCACATGGTTCATCATCAACAAGATAAACATATCCCATATTTTCTTAAACATAATCAGTAAAATAATGTCTATGTGGGGTAGCATGAAAAGAAGCCCCTGAATCTAATACCCAAGAGTCAGGAAAATAATCCAAAGAAAGAATTAAGGCATCCTGACATGATTTAATTGATGTTAAATTTACCTCATTTATTTCATCCTTGTTGGCATTCTTATCTTGAAGTGACCAACATTCCTTCTTTGAGTGTCCACTCTTCCCACAATGCCAACATATCATCTCAGCTTTAGATCTAGATTTTTGATCTACCCTTTGACTTTCCATGATTTCCTTTGATCTTGTCTTATTTCCTCCCTCTATTTTCAATAGAAAAATAATTCCCTAAAGATGATTCACTAGTGTTCTTCCTTCACATTTCTTTGCTAAGAATCACACCTATAATATCCTCAAAATTTAAACTCCCCTTGATAGGGATTACATTACTCACAACCATAACCAAGCTATCCTAACTATCAGGTAAAGAATAGAAAATAAGCGAAGCTCTAAGTCCATCATCAAATTTAATTCCAATAGAGGTGAGAATACTTATAATCATATTAAATCATTTAAATGAATAACAATGTAACCATTCTCAGACATTTTCATATTAAACAATTTTTTCATAAGAAATATTTTATTTGAAGTAGAGGCTTTCTCATACAAGTATCCAAGTTTATCCATGAGATCCTTTGTAGTTTTCTCATAATTTTTTTTGAATATAATAAAAGATGCAAGGCATAACTATATGGCTCCCAATGCCTTCTTGTCAAGCAATTCCTAATCAACATCACTCATAGTTACAGGTTGTCTTCATTTCCCCTCCAAGGGGAGATGAAATTCCTTATGATACAAGTAATATTCCAATTGCATTTTCCACAAACCAAATTTTTTTCTGTCAAATTTATGAACTCTGAATATGATCTCTTCTAAAATTTCTCCCACTCAAGCTAATAACCCTTCTTGTAATTTGTGACTTCAGCAAAAAATACCACCAAAGCTTTGATACCAATTGTTAAGAATTAAATGAAATCAAATAATATTTAATTCACCATAAAATATTAATTTAAAACACATAAACTAGATTTTAAATGTGTAAAATCAGATCTCTCTATACACTACTTGCATCACGAAATCAATTCCTCAAATCATAGTAAATGATTGCTTTAATGGAGAAAATAAAAAACTAGAAATATCTCAAAACATAAGTATACCATGGTTCACCTAATGTGGGATACATCCACTAAGAAAGTCCTCAATAAAATAATAATAGATCAAGAGTACAAAATCTCTAAAGAGACTTCTCACAGAGATTGAATATCTCCTCAAGAATTCACAAAAGAATTCTCTAAATTGCTGATCCAAATTTGATGTCTGTCAAAAATCTTCTACATATGCTATGCCACACCTGTACCTATATAAAATCATACCACAAAATTCTATACCACACCCTGTAATAATAAACATCAATCTACAAAGTCATACCACCACCTGCATATATACAAATATGGAAGATATCAACCCAAGAAGGAGAAACTCGCCATCCTTATCCAAGATTGCCTTATCCTCAAGAACACATGCCATCTTCTACCTAGTCAAGCTTTTCCTCAAGCCCTCCAATGAAGGAACATGCCATCCTTATCTCTCCTCCAAAAAAGGCTCACACAAATAACAATGAGATAACAACTAACTCCCTAAAAACAAGGAAGTCAATCCTACTTCCATAAAACATGGAAGCCAACATGGAAATTATATATTTAACAACTAACTCTGTAAAACAAGGAAATCAATCCCACTTCCACAAAACATGGAGTCAACATAGAAATTATAAAAATATCTAGGAATATTCCATTTACATGGAAGCAAAGTTCCATAAAAGGTGGAGTCATAGGAAAATATGCTCCCCACATTTGTGGATCTCTCTAAGCCCCCAAAATTCTCCACCAAGGTCATGTGATAGCCACAAAGGATCCACACTAAACAATAGTCTAAGCATACAATTATATTTAAGGATCCTAAAGGGTTACCTCCATAGTGGCTATAAGATCATGCCATTCCACTTGTTCTAGGTAGTGTACCTTGAAACCTTCGTATTGATCAGTACCCATTTCTATAGAAGAATGTGATCAAAAAAATGGTGTAGCAATTTTTTTAAATGAGAGTCATTAGACCCAAAAATAGTCCTTACACTTCCCCCATATTAATGGTACAAAGTAAAGATGGGTCTTTGTTCTTTTATATTGATATTGGAACACTAAATAAAATCATGAAGTATCCCATTCCAATGATTGATGAGTTACTTGATGAATTAAATTAAGTTCACTTCTTCTTAAATCTTGACTTGAGATCAGGTTATCATCTAATTAAAATCAAGGAAGATGGTATTATTAAGAAAATCTTCCAAAATCATGATGTTCATGATGAGTTTTTGGCTATGCCCTTCAACCTCACTAATACTTCATCAACATCTTTGGGATTAATAAAAAAAATATTCTATCCATTTATCCATAGCTTCATCTTGGTATTCTTTTATGACATCCTTTTTTATATACATACCTAGGAGAAGCATCTGATGCATCTAAAATAAACCTTCCAATTCCTTTCAGATAACCAATTATGTGCTAAATGATTGATGTGTGATTTTGGACAAAAGTAAATTGAGTATCTAAGACACATTGTGTTTGAGGAAGGAGTTAAAGTGAGTAAAAAAATTGAGGTTATGAAAAACTGGCCTAAACCCAAAACACTCAAGAGCCTTTGAAGATTTTTTAGGCCTCATTAGATATTATAAAAATTTGTTCAAGATTATGGAAAATTATAGATCCATGGATGGCCATATTAAAAAAATATGTATTTTAGTGGTTAGAGATGGAAAAAAAGGCCTTAAAAATTCTCAAGTAGGAAATTTGTACTATGTGATTTATTGTTATGTCTAACTTCCCCAAATTCTTTACAATCGATAGTGATGTCTTAGATAGTGGCATTGGAATTACCATAATACAAAAAGGTTAACCAATCACAGTAAGCATCAAATAAATTATAGGGAAAAAATTCACCCATTTCACATATGAGAAGGAAATGATAGTCCTCCTTTATGGAGTTCACAAGTGGCACCCTTACCTAGTTAAGAGAGCTTTTTTCCTCAAAACTAGTCACCATAGTCTCAAGTACTTATTAGAGAAAATAGTCTCTTTAACCAAGAAATAAAATTGGGTAACCAAACTGATGGGATATGATCATGAGATTACCTAAAATAAAGGGAAGGATAATGTTGTTTAAAATTCATTGTCTCTCAAGTATGAAGAATAGACAACTATGTGCACACTATTCTTGCACATTCTAGAGTGAGTGCATAAGGTAAAACAATAATGGTCCTATGACACCCAAATTTAGTGGCTCATCTAGTAATTGACCAATATTAATTTATCTCAATTGAATTTCTCTTGGGATGGTCATTATTTGTGGTATAAAGATCATATAGTACTAGTGCCCAAATTGGCACTATGAGAGAAATTTTGCATGGAACTACATGAATCCTCATCAAATAGCCATTCAATTTTTTAAAAATCATATAAAAGGGTCTACCATAATTTTTTTGAGATGGCATTAAACATGAAATCATATAGTTTATGGTGGATTATGAGACTTTTTAGTGTAAGAATGGGGAAACAGTTCAACCCCAAACATGCTTTATCCTTTGCCTATTCCCATCTGAGTATAGTTTGATATTTCCATGGAATTTGTTAAAAGACTCCCAAATTTAGGAGGGAAATCAATGATTTTTTTGGTGTCATATTGATTCTCTAGGTATTCCCATTTATTAGTCTTCACCCATCCTTTTACCACCTCCATTGTTACCCAAATGTTTCTTGATCAGATCTTCTACCTCCATGGGATACCTGCTTTACTTGTTTGTGCCCATGCTCACACTTTTACTAGTCACTTATGGTAGGAATTTTTCCATTTATATGACACCAAAATTAAAATAATTTCCACAAACCATCCAAAAACAAATGGTTAAATTAAAATTATCAACAAATGCTTGGAGACCTATTGACTTTGTTTTGACTCTGATTAATATACTCATTAGGTCAAATGGTTTACACTCAATGAATGATGGTATAATTTCACATACCATACTTCCTCCAAGATGACACCTTATGAAGTTATCTATGGTCATCCACTAGCCTCTCTTCAGAAATACCTTCCAAGAAGTTCTAAGGTACAAGTAGGTGTTGCCACACTAGGCACACACACAAATATCCTTTAAAATCTCAAGGATAATTACCATATGACATAGAATCACATGAAACAACATGTTGATAAACACCACTCAAAATAGATTTCAACATTGATGACATGGTTTTTATCTAGATAAAACCTTATAAGTAGTCTTGCTTGAATTTGAAGGGTCATTAGAAACTAGCACCCAAGTTTTATGGTCCTTATAAAGTGCTGTAGAATATTGGTCCTTTGGAATACAAGTGGGAGCTTCCCTCATCATCCAAGATCCATCTTATTTTCCATGTCTCATGTTTGAAAAATGTCATTAGTTAGAATGTTTGAGCCCAAACTACACTCCCTTTTATCAACACTAAAAGATATATCTTATTGTAAATTAAATTTATCCTCAATGGGTTCTCCTAGCAGCTTCATAACCATGTTCTCCTTGATATTTTGGTATGATGACGAGTCATGCAACTAGAAGACACAATTTTGGAACCCTTATGTTAGTAACAATAATAATTTCCTCATCTCAATATTTGAGGTTAATTTGTTTTTAAGGGGAAGGGCATGTTAGGACCTCTTCATCCCAATTATTTTAGTTTGTATTAGGTGTTATTAATAAAATCTTAGATGCATATGATTTTTATGTTTTCCCATTTGCCATTTTTAATTATCCCACATGTATGGGAATAATTAGTTGTCTTGGGTGTATTAGTTTAAATAGAGAGCTTGTGTAAGAGGAAGGATCATTTATAAAATATTTTATATTGATTTGTTCTCAAATGAGGTTGTCCCCTTGAAGAGGCCCACAATAATTTGTAGTGTGCATCTATTATTTTAATACAATATTGCTATATTCTTTCAGTTCAATGCATATTTATTATATTTTCATTATTAGATCAATTTGTGTGCAAGTAGAGACTTAATTTATATATTATCGAGGATGAGTCCTACTAATATGCCTACCCAAGAAATTTCTACTACTGCCTAAAATTTTATTTTTTCAAATTCCAAATCTTAGTCATTAGAGTTAGCTTATCTCCCCTAAAATATGTTTAAGATGACCAATCTAATGATTTTTTAAAATTTATAACCTTTTGATTGATAAGTAAGAAAATATATTATGGGTTCAAGGAGATCTATTTGCTAAGCTTGATGAAAAATCTTGCATGAGTGAAAAATTGGAGGCTTTTAACAAGACTAAACATCTTGCATGTGATATGAAATGATGGATAGAAAAAATACCTTATATTTCCTTATTATTGGTAAAGATTCAATAATGGTGCCTAATGAAAATGATCACATTAATGGTATTTCTTAACACTTCAAAAGAAGTGTAGTTTGGAAATGTTTAAAAGAGAGGATCCAGTCATTGGGAAATCCAAGTGAAGGGGTGTATATAGCAACATAAGCATCACATAATTATTAAAAAACCACCCTTTAATAAATTATGATCTCTCTATGTCACTAATTTCATTTTGGGCATTTAAATTATGTGGAAGGCTCTTTTTTAAAGTATTTAAATTAGGTGGCTTCAAATTCAAATAAATTTAAAGTGGACCATTACTTGAGGTTTAAGTCATATATTTGGTAGTCACCTATGTGTCATCATTTGATTGGTTAGTTTTTTTATTTGACTTATTATGATGTCTACTTTTTAATTAAAATTTAGTTGTGAAAGTGGCATCCACTCACTTCTATTTAAACAATTAATAGTGTTTTACTTCACAAGTCCCTTCTCAATTATTGGTCTATTTATAGTGAATGGTTCCTCTCACTTATGTAATCCCTTGGTTTCCCCATAAGCAACAAAGTTTTTTCTCTCTTCAAGATTAAGTATTTACTTTTTTTGGGTTTTAGTTTTACATTGTATTTTTAAACCATGATGTTACTCATTATTTACATGTTGATTATTTTCAACTATAGGATAACATCTAGGGTTGTAGGGCCCCAAAGGTGTGGTAATGGTAGTAATATTTTAGTCGAGTCTTTTTTAATCTATGTGCATAGGCTTACATACTTATAACATGTGGGAGTTTACATATAATTTAATTATGTTGACACTAAAATATGGTATTAGATATTTTACAATGTCAGTTTTTACCGACCTTCACTTTATATGAATTGAACCCACACATATATTGGTATAAATCAGAGTCTGCACAGAGAAAGAGCTGAACAAAATAATTCTTCAAAAAAATATTGTCTCACCCTGTATATTCTTCTGCTACTCTCTTATAGTAACCTGTAGGTAGAGACTAATATATAGGAAAACAATAGCCTATAAATGGGGATACTACAATCCCTATAAAATATCAATTATCTAACTATATTAATATGAGATATATTGTTAACTATTAACAATATATTCATGTAACAAACTAACCCGTAATATAAACCTATTAAGGTATTATTCTTTATTAAATAATAACTATGTTATACATTAATAATGTGAACACCACACCTCAATATTCACCACCTTGTAAACATTATTAATCCTAGTCTACACCCCCTTCATATGAGCATGGGGAGAATATACATCTTCAAGAATTACCCCAAATAGAATCATATGCCAATGCATATTTTTAGGTCTGCATACTACTATGTAAATCTTACTATCTGGATGTTGCTGCACATGACTACTATTATGTAAAATAATGCATCCCATATTAACTCTATGTGATCACAATAAATGTGTCATTGTCTGATCATCTCTATAAAGAAGTAAGGTAGTCAGAGTATCTCTATGATTAGCATATTTGTATAGTTAATTACCTTGTATACAATTATTTCCACATTCCATTATATCTACACTCTCCCTTTTATCCAAATATTAGAGGATTTACAAACCAATATGGGAATGAAAACACACATAACATTAGAAACTGAAATATCATGAGGAATAAATCCTTGTTATCATCTTATATAGCCTCTATTAATGTTTATTTCCACCTAAACAAAAATATTATAGACATTTTCCATTTCTACTGAAGAACTATCATTGGCATTAGCTCATTTGGTACAAAACACACTACACTAGAAAATGAAAAAACACACCACACATGTGAACAAGAATGCCCTTCTGTTCTTATTCAAACACACACATAAAAGTCACAAAATTATTTGGGCCCCATCATTGGTGATTGATGATAGGCTATGGAACCTCCATCCTCCATTTCCTCCTTCTAGAATCTGCTACTTATCTTGATGTGTCGATGAAGCTTAGTTGAGGAGATACCCCTCCCATAATCTAGACATTGCGTACAAGTGAAAATGCATCTGCAGAATAAATATTTTTATATTTTACTTTTTTTATAGTGATTCTAATCCTAAATGACTTTGAATGTTTTGGCATATGGACAATTTGAATTTTCCAATTTGACTCTTTTTGACAATAATGAATTTTATAGACATTTTTAAATAAGTGACATTTTAATAATAACCTAATAAAAAGTCTTTGATATTCTGACAATTATTTAACCTATAACTTATTTAAAATATTGACAAGACTATAGTCAAATGAAAAATAATAAAACATATTGATTAAGCCTAAAACTAATACGCCAAAATTGATTGACTCAAAGGACTCTAAACTAATCACTAATATATTAATCTCTTGACTTTTAAATGAACATGACTTCACTTTAAGAGAGAATTTATGAACCTTAATTAAACCTTAAAAAAATAATAATATGAATTTGATTATCTATATTATGAAACTTAAAAGAAAACTAAATGCCTATTTGACATATGAACTTTGATTACAAAATGATGCAGATGTAATTGACAACATGAGGAAGGATGACATACGTAGGTTTGACGACTTAGAAATAAAATTAATGTAACATAGATCTTTTTAGAATTTTGACTAATGAATGGTGATGTTCAGATCTACATGAATCATGGATCTATCAAGGTGAATAATCATATATATGAGAATTGGTAAATAAGGTTATCAAACATGCACATAGACAAAAAATACATAAGCATAGATGTAAGACAACTGAAAACAAATTTATAAATGACACGTACATGAATATGAAAAATTGATCTTGTAAAAAATTGACAATCAAGATGCATATATCTATAGACCTATGAATGTGGAATGACGATGTGTTAAATAGGCCTCATACAATGGATAAAATGTACAAGTGCACTAAGAAAATGATAGAGAGAAAGAGTACTTAACATGCAATGTAACTCACTGTTTCCTCAGAACTTGGCATTTCATCTACCATCTATCTACATAGAAATATATCACAAGCTATTCAAAGAGGAATGAATTATATTTATGAATACTTTGATGCACAAACATAAGTTTATAGTAGTCAGGTGATGAAATAAATTTAGGTCATATAGAGTTTGATGTGGGGTTCTAACCAGAGTGACTTCCTTCTGGAGTGATTTAGTAATGCTTCTAACCAATGAATGCATAATGTCATGCAAAAAATAGTAACATAACTAAATGTGCTAAAAAATTGACTGACACATAACTAAAAAATATTTAGTAATTCCATATATAAGAGAAGCCATTATTTACACTAGTTGTTCCCCTATACCTCTCAAGATATCGTTTTGATCTGATACCAGATATTGGTATAAATCAAAGTCTGCACAAAGAAAGAGTTGAATAAAATAATTCTTCAAAATAATATTTTCTCACCTTGTATATTCTTCTCTTACTCTCTTACATTAACCCATAGGTAGAGACTAATATATAAACAAACAATAACTTATAAATAGGGATACTACAATCCCTATAAAATCTAAATTATCTAACTATATTAATACAATATATATTGTTAACTATGCACAATATATTTGTGTAACAAACTAACCCATAATACAAACCTATTAACATATTATTGTTTATTAAACAATAATTAAATTATAGATTAATAATGTGAACACCACACCTCAACAACATATAGCTCTTATTTTTTCTTTCTCTTATATCTACATGTTTTTCATAAGTCTGATCTTCTTGATTTTCTAACATTCACCTACAATAATTCCCTAGCAATGTTTAATCTATTCAAAATATCTCCATACCATTATATCAATATTCTTACCTTTTGGACAAATCTATTAGACTCAAAGTAATTTGGAATTTTAGACTTGTCCAACCCTGATAGACTCATCTTGCACCGAGCAACAATCACTTTTCAAATTCTTATCCTTCTTATGTGTTAGTGCTCATGTTTTCACATGTCAATGGAAATATAAATTACCCAAATAATCCCATATAAATACATAATAGGTATAAGCCTATTCCCTATCCAACACCATCTAACATTAGTCAAGAAAGCCTAGTATACACATATGCACATTTAAAGGGACTACCATATTCTTTCCAATCCAACCATCAGTCACAATAAATAGGTCCCAGTCAAGTTTAAAACACCTCAAATCCAAGCTAAATTTGTCTTTTTCTAAGCATTGAAATCTAGATCAAAGGTTGAATTCATTAAACAAGAACTATTACACACATATATCTAATAGGGAGAACTACATGTGGTTTCACTTCCCTTTTTAGAGTATTGGATATGTATGCATCGCATATCAATTAATTTGGGAGTGGTTAGGGTAAGCTCAACCCACCTTTTTCCTCATTTTTATGGCCTAAACCTAGAGTCAAAATTGGACTTAGGGTTTCAAGGAGAAGGAGACAAGTTTTTTGAGTTGCATGCACAAAAAATTCCTAAATATCACATAAAAATATGGATAATAAGTAAGCATAATGGATTGCATGAAAATAGATAAGCAAAATCCAATCAAACAAATTCATCAGGTTTTAAGGACCAACATTAGTTAGTATTATACATAACTTGATGAATCTATGCAAGTGCATACAAAGACTTAGTTCCTTGTTCAAGAGACTCTTGATCTAGTTTCCCACCATTTTTTCTTTCTACATTTAGTCTTAGATTTGCACAATACATAAACATACTTAGTATCTTAATCCCTTAAGTATTTTATATTTATAATAATACAATTATCAAATCAAATTATGCCTTTTACATTTACATTAATGTTTATTTCTATATTTCATATAATTTTAATTAGTTTAAAGTTATATCTTATTAAGTACACATTAATAAAAAATAAGGTAAAACATATTAGTGAATCCACATATTGTCTAGAACATAACCAAAATCTAGGTTTCTCCTTATGGTTTCTTCCTTATTTTTAGGGTTTCATATTCTATATATGAATCTAAATTTTAGATATAATTTCTAATTTTCCCTCATTCAAAAACTAATCATGGATATAATGGATGTATATAATTTCTATTTATCAATTCAATCTATGATTGTAATCATTACATATTGTCATTTAATACATTAAATTTTTAACAACTATGTAATTCCATGGATAAAATATTTGTACACTAATAAGCCTAAAATTAATGATGACCAACCTTTATCCTTCCATAATTCATGTTATTGTAATATTCAATCTAAGTTGCTTCATTTTACCACTAGGTGCCAAAGGCCATGCATGACTTATTTTATTCTTTGTACTCCCATTATTCACCCAAGGATTATATTGGATTTTATAGTCCATGATATAACTACTAGAAAAGATAAAGTATACCCTCTTAATGGACTTAATATGATTATTGAATCTGATATTGTTCATGAAATAAGTACTATGTATGCCAATAAAGGAAATGAATATATGGATTTTCTTGATATATTTGATGATATAGGTGAAAGGGAATTAACTAAATATATTAACATACATAAAAAATGCATGATATACTACTATATGTAACAAGAGATTAAAAAATAATGTTAGCTAGGGATAACACATTTGAGGAAAAAGACATGAGCCCTTCACTATTTATAATATACCTTTTATAGGTGCTAATTCCACCATAGGTTTTCACACTACTACTACTGATATTATTATTGTGCCTATGCCTCCTACTGCACATATGATGTCCACCCAAGGTGTAGAGAAACCAATTGGTTTTAATCATATTACTACATGTATTCATACACAATCACCCTATGTATATCTTACAATTAATACACATGTGACATCATCATCCTCACCTACTACACAATTCCTCAAGCAGATTGTTATAGCTCTATAGGCTAAGGTGTTGTAGTTAGATTATGATGCTTCTAGAGGTAGCCATTTAATAGATACTCATGTATTGATTCATAATCCATTAGCCCTACATATATTATCTTATCCTTTACTTATGGGTTTCTTAGCTCATAAGCTTGAGTTTTATGATGGAAAAGGTGATCCAGATAAACACCTAAGATCATTTTATGCAAAATTTTTAGAATATGCATCCAATGATAGATTGATAACCAAGTTATTTCCATGAAGTCTTATGAAATATTTTTTACAATGGTTCTATGATCTTCCAATCAATTAAGGAATCAATCCTTTGGTTGATTAGTTTCTAGTACATTTTTTGATCACTATCAGTGAGAAATTATCTTATGCTTAAATTTCAAAACTTAAGCAAGGATCCAATGAACCAATCATTGACTATGGCTTTGATATAAGACCATGCTTTCTAAGATGAAAAATCCTATAACTAACAATTCATTACAATATATCTTCAATCAAAGTTTCTTTCTCCTTTCCATGAGTCCATTATGTTAAAAAAAATTATTCTTTTGAATAAGCTGAAATATGTGCCTAATGATACAATTCCTTCAACTTCAATGTTTTAAAGCAAACCAAGTTACAAGGTCAAATCAAATGATAATAAGAATGAGACAAAAACAATAGTTAATGAATACTATACCTTACTAATCAACTTCTCTTATCCACTCCATAAAGAAGACAATTTTCATGATCAGCTCAACCTCCTCATATCATACTACCGAAGTTACTAGAGTGTAACCTTATATCTCTTCCTCAACCAAAAGAGGTTGATATGAGTAGGCCTAAACTTAAGGGATATGATAGTAATGCATATTATGATTATCATTGATGTGCTGGACATTCTAAAAGTAAATTTTTAAGCTAAGGCATAATATAGAGTATCTCATTGATGATAAGATTATTGATATTAAAACATCTACAAATGATTCATGACCATAACCTAATGGGAATGAAAAGAAGAAAATATTCTCCAACCCCATTCTGAATCATGTGGTAATAGATACTAAGTATATTATTGAGGTGCATATGACATACAATGCACATCTTCCTCCTTCAACATAGGATCACCAATTAGATGATATTATTGGTACACTTAAAGGCATATCAATAAAATTACCTAAAATTACATTTGATGACAATGATAATGTGGAAGATGAATTTGATTTGATTTCATTATTTTTATGAGCCTACATTGATTCACAATATAGTGTCGTGGTAGATAATGGCTCAAGTGAAAATATTTGTACAATGATGCTTATTTATACTCTTGGATGTATACATGAGGATTTGATGGATGAAATGTAGATAGTAAAAATATTTAACAAATAGAGATAGAACCCCTAGGGACACATTGTGCTACCTCTTAAATTAACCTCACAGTGGCTACTAATTTAATCTTAATTTTACTGATAAAAGGGGTATTTGATATGTTGTTAGGTTGACCTTGGATATAAAAGCTCCATGCAATACCATCTTCAATTCATATATGTGTAAAGTATATACATTGAAAAAAAGGTATGATAGTTTTAATTATCCCATTTGAGTATCCTATTGAACCTGAAGCATTTCCTCCCCCACCCCAACCACCACCAAAGTTGGTTCTAAACCTATTCAAGATCTTTATATGCAGTCAATTAGTCCACCTATTTAGGTTCAAGATATAAAGTTAGTTATAAAACCTACTAAGGTTAATTCTATGTAGACAACTCAAAAGAAAGTAATTAAATTTCCTAGATGACCATTGCTTCAATGCCCATTACATTAGAGGGTCATTCAAGACTCATGATAGCTAGTATTTACTCTATTCTAAGCTAGTGTCATAAGAAACTAACCATTTTATACCATGAAAATAGGCACAAGATTATTATATTATACAATCTATTCCACACTAATTCCTAGAGTTTTTCATCATACACAAGATCTTATGAGTCATGATGATGATGATGGCTACATTAGAATATGAGATAATTTCTCATATTCATATATAGTTACATATGATAACGATTTATCATTAAAGGTTACCATTCCCATGTTTGATACTATACCTCCACATGAACATCCCATAGTTTTATTAATTGGTTATCATATCATTTAAATGTAATATTTCAAAAATACAAAATAATCAAAATATTTGAAAAATACAAAAAACTAGTTTCTAAGCATGGCATGTTTGCTAGTTTCCATTATTCATTTATGTTATTCATCAAATGTTTGGTAGATTACATATCCTTTTTCATATGAAAATGTATTTTAAGGTATATATGAGTGCAATGCAGGACATACAAGTTACACATGATACATGGAAGGACATTCCTAAACCCAGGGCCCTTGCTAATGCGATATGAATCTTATTCCATAGGTCACTTTAATGAATGTTATATCTTTAAATTACCTTTACATTTAACATGTTGAGTTAGATTGATTGCTGACACATGTATTTGTCTCACTTATATTCTTTACATTACTAAATTTCATAGATATGTTACTTTTTTATGTTGTGACATTGATATAGATTGATAGTGTAGACTAATTTGACTTGATTCTATGCATCATTGTTTTTGTTTCCTCTCATAATAGGAAAATAATTTATTATCTTTTGAATGTATCCCTCGAAATTTTGTGTAACATTTTATTTTCCATTGTATACAACCCCTTGGTCTTATGTGCAATGAATTATTTTCCATTGTATGTGGCCCTTAGCCTTCTATGTAAAATTTTATTATCCATTAGATGTAACCCTTAGCCCTATGTGTGACATTTGATTATCTAGTGTACTTGGCCCTTAGACTTGTGTGTGATGTTTTATTGTTCATTTTTTACAAACCTTGGCCTTATATGACATTGAGTGATATTTTGTGTGGTTTATTGTATGTGTCATGGCCATGCCATTGTGTGTGTCCCTTAGCCTTATATGACATTGAGTGCTATTGGTTGTGATTTATTGTGTGCATCATGGTAATGAAAATGTGTGATTATGAGTGGATAAATTTAGGATTATATGTTGAACTTGTTGAGTTTTTTGAGGTTATGTTATTGTGACCTATATCACATACCTTCCTATTTGTATGTAATGTCATGATCCATACAATGTACCTTTACTATGTAGTATTATTTAGTGGTTATATAAGTGATGATTAATAATGCATGCATAATTTCTATATCTATATCGACATGACATTTTTGTGCCTTGCATTAAATGTTTCATATATGATTTCATGATCTATACATTACTATGATGATATATTATCCACATGTTAACACATATTTCTAACTGCTTAAATCTTTTTACATAGCATTATGTAGTTAATTTTTTCTTTTGAGATGAGTAATTCATAGGCCACCTATCTCACCTCAAATGGGGGGCATATTAATGGAATTTTCATAGAGGATTAGGCCTTCATGAATATAAAAATCATATTTTGGGATAACTTACATGATTTATAGAGCTTATATTGGTTTAGTATATTAGTTTGGTTCAGATATGGGATACATATTTATATATTAAGACAAATTTTGGGGGCATATGCCATGCATATGTACATATTTTATAGGATAAAATGTTCCAAGTATTCAAATATTTATATATTTAGATATATATGGTGGCATATGCCATGCATATGTACACATTTTTGAGGAACCAAAGTTAAAGGTTTTAAAATATTTAAAAATTCAAACACATGTGGGGCATATGTCATGCATATGCACACATTTTATAGAAAACAAGTCATATTTTTTCATATTTTAAAAAAATGAGAAATAGATGCATAGCACTATATATCATGTTGGAACTGATTGGATCAATTTATGGCACATGGACATTGTTCATGCTTGTACACACTATTACATTTTCCTATTATGACATCAACAGTACCTAAAAGTGAGCACTTTAAATATACAAGTATATTTGTAATGGTTGACTTAGTTAAATGAGTAACATGGTTTAAGTTTAGAAACACTTAATGGCCTATTAATTTCTCAAAGTGAGCCTAATATGTGGCTTCTACCTTTCATCTTGGGGTTGAATATTAGTTACTTGAGTAGTACGATTGATGTTAATCAATGCTTAATGACTTAGGGCACTACTCCATTTTTTAGTGAGGGTTGGGGAGTTTATATTCCAAACCCATGGCCTTAACTTAATATATAAATTAGGGTATGATCATCCTAAAATTATTTAAATGTTTCAAAAATGAAACACAACTCTCTAATACTTCAACAAAGAAGCATCATCTGCAATAGCATGATATAAAGCAACACCGTTCACCCACTTCAAAGTGTATTACTTCATTACTCTTTAAGTTTCAAAATTTTCAATTTCACTTCAAATTTTAGATTTCATATATGGACATTAACTAATAAATATTCATTGCAGGTTGCATGTAGCAAGTTGCACAGTTGGAGCCTTATCTTAATGACAAAGAGTGTTGTACACACTCAAACACATCTATTTATCCTTTTACTCTAACATGGTAATTCATTTCAATTCTATAATAAAGGTGAGCATTTGTAGACACTAAAATATGGTTTCATATACTTGACAATGTTAGTTTTGACCTACCTTCACTTTACATGACTTGTGTGTTTACATATGGCTCTTATTCACATTTCTCTCATATCTATATGTTTTTCATGGGTTTGACTTTATTGATTTTATATCAATCACCTATAAGAATTCCCTAGTTATGTCTAACCTATTAAAAATTATATTCAAATTATCTCTATATCATTACATTAGTACTCTTACCTTCGATAAAAATCCATCAAGCGTAGATTATCCAAAAATTCCATACTTGCAAACCTAATAGACTTGTTCTAAACTAAACAATGGTCACTTTTCAAATTCAAATCCTTAAAGCAATGGTCACTTTTCAAATTCAAATACTTATTATGGATCAAATCATACATTTCACATGCTATCAATGTGATAAATTACATAAATTTTCACATATAAATACATAATAGGTCTAATAATATTCTAGATCTAACATCACTAGCATTTATCAAGAAAGCCTATTATACACATCTGTGCATTTAAAGGGAGTGCCCGAATCTTTCCAATTCAACCATCAATCACAAGGAGTAGGTCCTATCCAAGTTTGAATCAACTCAAAACCAAACCAAAGTTGTCACTTGCCAAATATTAAAAAATAAATCACATGTTACATTTATTGGAGTAATATTACACACATACATCGAATGGAGAGAAATACATATAGTTTGAATTCCCTCTTTAGATTATTGGATACATAGGAAACACTCAACCATTCATTAGGGAGTGGTTGAGGTCATCTTAACCCACATTTTAACCCATTTTGTAGGCCTAAACTTAGTTTTAAAAGTGGACCAAGGGTTTTAAGGGAAAGGAGATAGGTTTTGGTGACCACATACAGACACTTATTAAATATCACCACAAATTTGGTTTACAATCAAGCATAATGAATTGTATGTAAATAAATTAAAAAAATCAATTTAGAATACTACCTTAGTATTTAGACCCTATTGTTAGTCAGTACCATCTAAAAGCCGACGAATCCATCCATGCACATCCATAAACTTGGTTCTTAATATGAGCAACTCGATCCTGCTTCCCTTTATTCTTACTTTTTGCATTCAATTTTAGATGTGTGTAATACATAAACATGCTAAGGATATTATTCCCTTAAGTATTTTCTATTTATAACAAGTATAATTGTCAAATCATATTCTACCTTTTAAATTCAGATTAGTGTTTACTTATATATTTCATATGATATAAATTAGTTAAAAGTTGTATCTTATTAAGTACACATTAATAAAAATTAAGGTTAAAAAAATTGAGAGTTTTATAATAATTGTAATTATATTTATTTTATAGAAACTTGACCTAGTGAGAGGGGTCTATTAAAACCTCCAATGATTATTATATCGGTTAATATTTATATTTTGATATTTCACTAGAAATGTGGATGACTATTACTAAGAGTTATTTCCCCTATGTTTAAGAATTTTGTGATGTTTTATTTAAAAACAAAGCTTTAATGTAAATTTCAATAAGTTTGTATTTATTTTAGTCCAAGACATAATTTGAAATGGTTGATATTGGTTTTTCATAATGTCAATATTAAAATCTAACTTTGCTATTATTGAATTCCAATATAAGATTTATTAGATTCCAATATAGTAAGTATTGGATTCTAATAATGGCATTTTTTTGATTCCCCATTTTGACCCATCCCATTTGATCAACTGGTTTACTAAGTATTAGGTATATATGAAATATTATATACACCACATCATGGATAATTTTATATGTATAATATGTAGTTTTGTGATCAATTCATCTTAATATTATTAATATAATACTATTTGAATTTAATAAACTAACCATGTGTATGTAGCTTGAGATCTATTTAAAAATCTAGATGCATGATAAATGAGAGGAAGCAAACCCTAACAAAAATATCAAAGAATACACATTGACAATATCAAATCGATCATTATGTAAAGAAAGTGGTATGTAATTCAACAAACATGGAAGAATAAGGTATGAGAATTATTTTACATGGTTTCTTGAAAAGATTATAAATTTTGTGGATATCACATATGTATCATATAAATCATTCAAGAGTAAATATTATTTTTGATTTAGTCGAATGTTATGAAATTTAAGAATTACAACTAACCCATGATAATAATTTGTGTAAATAGTTGTTTATGGCATGTCATTTTCATATATCTGGGTAGGTGATTTGAGTTGATATTAATAAGGTCAATCTCTAATAGTATTATTGAATTTCTATCCTTTTTAAAATTCTTATCATAAACTACTTTTTGTGTCTCTAAGCTATTTGTTTTATTATCATGGAATGTCAATCATATCATTTGTCTAGATTATGCTTCTTTTATGGATAATAATTATGTGTGGTCAATTTTTCATAATTTTAATGATGAAATTATTTTCTCAAGTTATTTGATTGTTATGAAACAATGTTTAAGACCTCAAGTTTGTGATTAAGATATTTTCAGATTATTTATCTCTAGATAAATGTAAACCCCTTTTATTATCTCCATTTAGCCATCAAAGAATAGGAGTATTTTGTCAATCTATCACCACGAACCAAATTTGACCATTGATTTTGATGTTCTTGTGTTATTTATTCAACATTATCCTTAAATTTATATAATAATTTATAGTATTAAAGGTAAAAATTAAATAATATGTACACACATACAATCCCTTACAATTTTTGGCAATAAAAAAATATTATATTTCATGGAAATTAAAGCAAAAATGTGGTCATGCGGCCACCAAATTTAACCCTAGAAATCATATTTATAATATAAATAATTATTTAAATTTAATCAAATAAAAAAATATTAAATATAAAAATAAAATTAAATAATAAACCCAAAAAATGAGGATAAATTTCCTCTAGAAAAGGAGGATACATAAATAGCCTATTTCCAAGTGGTGAGATATGCTACATTTCCAAGTGATGAAGACAAATAATTAATAAATTTAATATATGTGATAAATATATATGTTGTGACATTGAAATAGATTGATAGTGTATACTAGTTTGACATGATTCTATGCTTGATTGTTATTATTTCCTCTCATAATAAGAAACTAATTTATTGTCTATTGTATGCATCCATTGGCCTTGTATGAAAACTTTTATTATCAATTATATGTGGCCCATTGGACTTATGTGTGATAAAATATTCTCCATTGTATGTGGGTCTTGGCCTTGTGTGTGAAATTTTATTTTCCATTAGATGTGACCCTTGGACTTGTGTGTAATATTTGATTATCTAGTGTATGTGGCCCTTAGACTTGTGTGTGGCATTTTATTGTTCATTGTGTGTGGCCCTTGGATTTGTATGACATTGAGTACTATTGTGTGTAATTTATTATTTGCTTCATGGCCATGAATTATGTACTAATGAGTGGATAAATCTAGGATTATATGTTGAACTTGTTGAGTTTGTTGAGGTTGTGGTTTTGTGATCTATATCACACAACTTCGCATTTGTATGTAGTGTCATGATCCATATCATGCACCTTTACTATGTATTATAATTTAATGCTTATATAAGTGATGGTTACTATTTCATGTTGAATTAACTTTTAAGGGTTATGGATTTTAAGCACTAGGTTGTTAAAGGGTTTTAGTACAGTAAACCAAGGTATAAAATATTTAATATATACAACCACTAATTTGTGAATGAACTAATATAATATGATATTTATAATAATAGAAATAAATGATACAAATAAATAATTATTTGTAAACTACTTGAGATGAAGGATTTGGAAGTTAAAAAATGGTATAATAGCTAGTCTGAGTGTCACAAATAAGATCTAGGGGTTTTGATTTTATATGTAAACTTTGGAACTTCATGTTGTTAGGGTATTCTATTAGCACAAGTAACAAAATTTTTATGTTAACTAGGTAGGCTGGACATCCTCAACACCCTACTATGATGAGATTTGCCTACATACCAACTCTCTGAGGAGGGATCAAGCTCGATGTAGTTTTCCCCACCTAAGTGCTAGTGCAAGTGCAAGTGAAGCTAGTATGAATGCCAATTTGAGTGCTTTGAGTGAGGCTTGAGACTATAAATCTATGTATTCTAAGATTATGAGGGATATAGATGACTATATTAAAAAATAGGACAGAATAGGGATTAATAACCTTAATTATGCATAATTTATTCTAAGCTTATTTGTGTGTTTTTGTGTCTGATTTTCATCTAGTGAATAAAGGGATAAAATTCATGTATATATGCTGATATGGTACATGTGTAGGGTTTGAAATAAATATAGGCCTACCCTAGGTGTCTTTGGAATTGAAAATATATCCATTAGGGCTAAAAAGAGGGAAAAAGACAATAAAGCCCAATTGGGACATTATTGTGGGGTGTTAGTATCCAAAGTATTGTGCTAATGTCTAGGTGGTAGAACCTGAGGCACTAGGGGATTGGATGCTTAAGGAATGGTTTGAGACTAATTTTAATATGTCTAGGGATGCATAAGGCCTACACAAAATCTGGATAAGTGTCTAAATAGGCCCTAAGATATGTATAGGGTGAAGTTAGGGATAAGTCATCTTAAGTAACACTCATTGCACTCAAGTGACATTTTAGATGACTAAATTTACCCCCCTTTATTCTAAAAATGAAATGACTAGGATAAAGGAAAAGAAACATACATATATTTACCTAATAGGTGAAGCCCATGAATCTAGATCTGATTATGTGAAATGTGCTCCATTGTGTGTCTTGCAAATGAAATGTGCATAGATCAGTCCTTAAGAAATATCAAAAGTAAATATAAAATTGAGTAACGAGATAAGAGATAGAAAAAGAATGAATACACCTCATTGAATATGTGAACTAATGTATAAACTTGGTAACATCCTATGTGTATATATCTAGTGATCAATCGGTCAATCACTTTGACTGAGTTGAATCACTTACTCAATCCCCACATGTGGGTGGATCAAGAACTCAATATGGCCTTGACTCCATCATAACCTATGAATGGCTTGTCCAACCCTATTATATAGATGGATTAAGAACACAAGTAGACCATAAATCCATCATTTCCTACCCATGTGTAGTAGATGTATCTATAACTAAATTGTGTAATGCAATTGAAGCTGTATAACTTTAACTAAAATTGTATATAATGGCTTTGTGGCCACTCAAGAAATCTAGAATAAAAATCAGCCCAAGGGCCTCTCAAGCACTTGGGTATATAGCTTAGGTATTACTTGGTAATTCTAACCATTACAGATGGAGTAAGGCATCAAATCTGGTATAAAATAGTGTAAATAGTGTTTAGATTAAGAACATAGAGAATAACATGAAGTTTGTCATTTCATCTAATCAACTAGTGTAATAATGAGCATACAAAAATAATGTGTCACACACATGTCCCCATATCTGATATCTAGGCATATGGATTTTGGATTGAATTATAATAATCTATATCTGAGTATCTAAAACTGAAATAAGAGTGATCATGCCACACATGATCCCCCAATTTGAGAAAACTAGTATGATTTTATATTATAACTAAGCAAAAACTTATAGTCTATAATTGAATATGTGTAAACCTACTATACTTTTCTATCAAATATGGTTTTTCCTATTTTTGAGGTTAATGGATAGTAGTGCCATACCTTGAATAGTAACACTAAAATGTTAGTGTCCACTTTCGATACTAGTGTTCAACTATGCTAATTTTATACCAAAGTGATTGTAATTTTTATCTGACTATTTCCCACTATGTTTTCTTGATTCTAAGATCTATATTTTGTGCTTGCATGTTGAAAACTATATTATGAGTGTACTCAGATGGACTGATCTCTGTGATAAACTTCTGTGATGCCCCCTCTTTTGAGGGGAGTTGTTGAACCCACGCAAGAACTGTCCTCAAAATAAAATGCTCTATAAGATATGTGTTAGCTTAATCATATATGATATTTTCATAATAAACCATTATAATGTATATATATGATGTCATAATTTAAGATAATATGAGCATAAGTTGGTAATGTAGAATGTATGTTAGATCTAACATTCACAAGGTTGTCAAGATAGATTTAACAATGTAAGCATGTATATGGATGACAAATTTGAGTAATAAATTGATGAACTACCTAGGGGGATGGGGCATAATGTCCATCAAGGAACCTAGATAGAAATGGGAGATGCATGAGGTCCCTCGTGGCATCTAAAATTGGAGTGTGTAACAATTAAGAGACAAGTGTTATAGACATGATGCATACATACAACACACATGATGCACACAAATTAATCCAAGGGACCATAATACGAGGGACATGGACACATGCCACTAACTTTGAGAAAGCAATACATATAAGGACATGTTCAAATGTCCACATACGTAAAGAGAAAGCAAGTTGGCATAAAACCACATGTAAGGGCATGTTCAAATGTCCATATACACAGTCAAAAAGGCACACATAAGGACATGGGCACATGTCCAAAGCATGCATATAATGAAAGGAAATGGCATAGATTCTTAGAACAATGGCATATTCAAATACCCTCAAATAGATGTATAAACATAGAGACATAATTAAGTATAAACTAGTAAAGATAGAAATTAAATTATGCTTGAACATGTGGTACAAATTTGTATAAGAGCAAAGATATGCATAAATTGAGTCTAGATTAGTAATATTCAACAAAAAACATGTGTATTGTAAAATGATCAATATCAAGATATAAACAATGCTAAGTTTATGATATATAGTATATAAATATGTAACCTAACAGTCAAAACTATGTATAAGTTACCCCCAAATAGGTGAATGTATCAAATGAAGAATCTGTGTATGTGCCTCTACTGGGTAGATAGTAGTAAATCTAGATCTATGTGGTGAACCTAGGTCCTATAAGCATTTACGAACACTTGAAAAAAAGTGAAGCATGTATGTATGATAAAAGTAACTACACTAGCATAGATAGTATATATAGTACCTGACAAGTATAAGAAATGTAAAAATGGAAATTCATACAATCTATAATTTGTATTTTTTAAGAAAATATTTGATTTTTTTTGTGTTTTTGACATATTATATTGTTTTTGTATTTTTTGGATATAATCTATGTACAAGTAACATGAAAATGAAACTATATACAATGAACAAGAATAAAATAAACTATGTACAAATAGGGAGGAAGACACTAATGAATGAGTCTCTCAAGAGAATCACTATCAAGGTGTCTTATATCAATCAAAGGAAGAATGATTGTGCATGTTGTGTGAAAAGGTATATGACATCTAGGAACCGATTGTATTGAGTGATTTGTAGCTAAAACTACATGTGGAGTGGGGCTAAGAATTTGTGAAGCTAATTCAATTGGCTTATGAACTTTAGGGCTCTTAGGGACCCATATGGTAGAAGATGTTATAGATAATTTAGATGCTCCATGTCAAGAACACTAGGAACTCAATAATATTGATCTTAGAATGAAAGGGGTAGAGAGAGTCTCTTTAGAATCTATATAATGTCTTTGACATAGGGTATCTCTAATAAGGGTCTCTATAGGAGAGTATGCATACATGGTAACACTATATAAGTAGACTTCACTTGTATTGGTGGCTCAATTAAAATCTATGGTGTGATAATGAAAACTATACTTAGAATTGTAACTGGTGGATAATGTGTAACTACATATGGGATAGGTAATGGATAATAATATGTAAGGCCCTCAATTGTAACCACCTGATTAGCATGTATATACTTGAGGCATATGTGTATGGTGGATGGAATGGCTTGAAGACATTATATCCATGGCCTATCTAATAACATGTCAAATGTGCTTATAATAGGTACAACTAAGAACCTAGCTACCCCATGTGTTGGCCTAACCTATAATGAGAGTAAAATATCCCCAATGAAGCTCTAAACATGGCCAGTAAAACCATAAATAACTGTATCATTTAGAGAAATTTCCTACTTTGAATAGCCCAAATCTTATATAAGTCTAATGGTACACATGTTAATACTCAAACCATTATCAACCATGATACTCTGAATAGGATGGTGATGAATGTAGGCTCATATAAATAGTACATATAAATCTAAATCATCATCAATAATCTCTTACACTAATAAAGTGATGATAGGTCTAGTTGGCATTGTAGTATGATATACACCAATGATATTATGTAGGGGGTGTGTCCTCTATAGTAGTATGATAGGGTGTCAGTGGTGGATGTGCTTGATATTTATAGTGAACACCTAAAGTGCCTCCTACATCATTAGTTGTATGTTATAGAAATGGATCCAAAAATATTTTCATTGCTTTAAATTTTATTTGTTTAACATTAGGTGCCTATGTAGGTACACCCACATCAATGATATTGTTCTCTATAAAACCCTATATATTATGTCTCAAATTGATACATCTATTTGTAGTATGGACTAGTGCCCTATGATAGTCACAAAATGTATTTGAATCATAATTCTTTCAAAGAGGCCTATTTGTATCAAACTCGTTGATGGGAGGGAGAGATGTGACATTAAATTATAAGATCTAATATAAAAGATGTGCCAATGATTTTATAATATTTATGAAAATGATCTATGGAGCTAATAAAACCATGCAAGGAGGTGGCTATGAAAAAATGTTAACTATGGACCTTTTGGTCATTCTTGTTTTCAATGGGCCTAACTTTGTATGGGGGATTATTACAACTCTTCTTAGTTGAATCTAATCTAGTTGTGTACTTTAATCTTCCCTTAGAGAGAAGCTTGACTTTTCTTTTTTTCACTATATGGCATAAATCTTTGAATGTTGGAAACTTATTGAATAATATATCTTCATGTAATGTTGGTAGTAAACTTTGTTTGAATATGTCTTGGAGTTCTTTATCTATCATGGGACTAGTCATCCTTGATAATATAGTTTTATATTGCAAGACATATTCTACTATAGGCTCATTTATTTTTGTTTAAGTTGAGCCACTTGAGTATATGCAACCTTATCATTGATGTTGATTAAAAATTGTGCCAAAAACATATCTGCCAATGGATTGAATGCTGTGATGGAATGATTTGTAGGATCATAAAACTACTATAAGGCATATTACTTTAGACTATGAGGGAACAACTTAGTAAGGAGATAATCATTGGACACATAGTCTAAACATGTTGCATGGAAAACTTGTAGATGGTTCTTTGGGTCACCCTTACCATCATACAAAGTGAGCTTATGTGCCATAAATATGAATGGCAAAGGAGTTAATACTATGTGAGATGTTAAAGGTGTATGTAAAAGAACATGAGAATCCAAGGCATGGCATGGCCTAATATCACCCTAATGAAGATGTAACACCTTCACCTATAGACCATGGATATCATTTATAAGGGATTTTACATTTGGATAGGAGGAACTAGCCATAGGTGTTATCATTATTAAAGTTTATTGAGTTAAAATAGGTTGTTATACATTCTGAGTTACCCCCATAGGAGGTGTAACAATATTGACATCTAGGGGAGTAGAAGATTGACCATTATTGGATTTTTTAAGATCTTCATAGATAATATTGATAAGGTCATCTTGCATATCTGAATGTTTGGAAATGAAATCTTGAAATTATCTCTCATTATTTTCATTGAATTGGTTATTTAATTTTGTTATTGTAGGTTTGAAAGTAGGAAAACAAAATGTTGTATATTCTAAATCTTTTAAGAAATTTAATTTATTGAAGATTGAAAAAATAAAATAATAAATCAGATCTAAGATTTTGGAATTAATTGTTGAACATAGAAAATATAAGGATACAAACCCTAATATCATATATGATTAGGGTTTGGTATGTATTCAAAGTAAGCTAGGTTCACCAAATGATTTAACTTTTAAGGGTTATGGATTTTAACCTAAGTTGTTAAAGGGTCCGAGTACAATAAATTTGGGTATAAAATATGTAATAAATAAAACTATTTATTTATGAAAGAATTAATTTATTATAATATTTATAATAATAACAATGAATGATATAAATAAGAACTTAGTTGGAAACTGCCTAAGACGAAGGATCTAAAAGCTAAAAGCTAGTATAGGTGTTGGTCTGAGTGTCACAAATAGGATTTGGGTGTCATAGACCCTCTTGGACAATAGCATAGTACCTTGGATAGTAGCATTGTGGTACTACTGTCCACTTTTGGTGATAATGTCCTCTATGCAAGAATTGATTTGTACTTCTAAGAGAAACTAGTTTGAGTCTATTGAGCCTGTTCCTATATGGACAAATGCTATTTTGTTTCTTGTGACCTATTTTGACTAATTTTGTATGCAAAACCTAAAACTAGCAAAAGTGTGATGTTAGCTAGGTAGGATGGATGCCCTCAACAACCCACTATGATGAGAATTGGCCACGTACCAATACTCTGAGGAAGGATCAAGCCTGATATAGTTCTCTCTACCTAAGTGCTGGTGAAAATGCAAGTGAAACTAGTATGAATGCTAGTTTGAGTATTTTGAGTGATGTTTGAGACTATAAATTTATGTATTTTGAGCTTAGGAGGGTTGTAGATGATTGCATGCAAAACTAGGGCAGAATAGGGATTAATAACCTTGATTGTGCACAACTTGTTCTAAACTTGTTTGTGTGTATTTACATATGATTTCCATGTAGTGATCAAAGGGCTGAAAGTCATGTATATATACTAATTTGGTGATTGTGTAGGGATTTAAATAGGTTTAGGCCAACCCTAGGTGTATTTGGAATTGAAAATCTATTTTTTGGGGCTAAAAATAGGGAAAAGGACAACATCACCCAACTAGGACACTAGCATGGGACACTAGTGTCCAAAGTATGGTGCTAATGTCCAGGTGGTAGAACTCGAGGCACTAGGGACCTGAATGCCTAAAGAAGGGTCTGAGATTGATTTTGATATGTCTAGGTATGTGTAAAGCCCACATGAAAAATGGATAAGTGTATCAATAAGACCTAAGATAGGTCTAGGGATAAGCTAGGGATGGGTGGCCTTAAGTAATACTCATTGCACTCAAGTGACATTTTAGATGACTATATATGCCTAATTGCTATATCTATATTGATATGACACTTGTGTGCCTTGTATTATATGTTTTATATATAATTTCATGATCTATGCATTATTATGATGATATATTATCTACATACTAACACATATTTGTAAATGATTAAATATTTTTACATAGCATGATGTAGTTAACTATTTTATTTTGAGATGAGTAATTTGTAGGCCACATCCCTCACCTCAAATGTGGGGCATATTAGTGGGCTTGTCTTAGATAATTAAGCCTCCAAGAATAGAAAAATCATATTTTAGGACAAATTGCATGATTTAAAGAGTTTATATTGGTTTATAATATTAGTTTAATTTAGATATGGGACAAATATGTACATATTGAGACAAATTTTGGGGGCATATGTCATGCATATGCACATATTTTATAGAAACAAAAGCACAAGTATTTGTATATGTATATATTTAGACACATATGGGGGTATATGCCATGCATATCCACACATTTTTAGGTGGAAAAATTTAAATATTTTCAATTATTTACAAATTTAAATACACATGGGGGTATATACCATGCATATGCACACATTTTACAGGAAAATGAGTCATAGTTTTTCAAATTTGGAACAAAATGAGATATAGATTCATAACATTCTATATCATGTTGGCACCAATTGGATCATATTATGGTGCATGGATAATGTTCATGCTTATGCACAATATTAAATTTTCCTATTATGCCATCAATGGTACCTAAAATTGAGCACTTTGAATCTATAAGTCTATTTATAATGGTTAATTTAGTTAAATGAGTAATGTGGTTTAATTTTAGTAACACTTAATGGCCTAGTAATTACTCAAAGTGAGCCCAATATGTGGCTTCCATCTTTCATCTTGGGGTTCAATATTAGTTACATGAGTAATGTGGTTGGTGTTCATCGACGCTTAACAATTGAGGCACTACTCTCTTTTTTTAGTGAGGGTTGGGGAATTTATCTTCCTAACCTATTGCCTTAACTCAATACGTAAATTAGGATATGATCACCCCTAAATTATTCAGCAATAAAACATAACTCCCTAATGCTTCAACAAGTAAGCATCATCTATAATGGCATGATACATAACAACATGCCCACTTACAGGTGTATTACTTGTTATTTAAATTTCAATTCGAATTTGGATTTCATATATAGACATTGATTTATAAATATTCATTGTATGTTACATGGAGAAAGCTACACATTTGGATCCTTCTCGTAATGACAAAGTGTGTTTTACACACTCAAGTACAACTCTTTATCCTTTTACTCTAACATTGTATTTAATTTCAATAATATAATAAAGGTGATCATTTTAAGACACTAAAATATGGAATTATATACTTGGTAATTTCAATTTTGACCTACCTTCACCTTGCATTATTTATTCATATTCAAATAACACTTATTCACCTTTCTCTCATATCTACATGTTTTCCATGGGTTCAACCTTCTTGATTTTGTATCAGTCACCTATATAAATTACATAATCTATATCTAACCTATTTAAATTATATTTATATTATCTCTAAATCATCATATTAGTATTCTTTCCTTCTATAAAAATCCATCAAACTTAGATTGTCCCAAAATTCTAAAATCATCCAAACCTAACAGACTTGTACTTGCACTAAGCAATGGTCACTTTTCAAATTTAAATCATTCTTATGGGTTAAATCATATGTTTTACATATTTGGGATGTGATAAAATACCCAAATATTCCAATATAAATACATAATAGGTCTAATCCTATTCTATATCTAGCATCATCTAGCAGTTATGAAGAAATCCCATTATACACATCTATGCATTCAAAGAGTGTGCCTTAATATTTTCAATTGAACCATTATTCACAATGACTATGTCCTATCCAAAATTGAAGCAGCGCAAATCTAAGCCAATGTTTTCACTTAAAAAATTATTTAAATTTAAACATTAAGTTTCATTCATTGAAGGAGCACTATTACTCACATACACCTAATGGAGAGAACTACATGTAGTTTGACTTCCCTCTTCAGAGTATTAGATACGCAAGAAATCCTCAACCATTCATTAGGGAGTGTTTGGGGTCAATTCAACCCACCTTTCCCTAATTTTAGGCCTAAAACTATTGTTAAAAGTGGACATGGGGTTTTAAGGAAAAAGAGACAAGCTCTAGGGTCACACACATAAACACTTCTTGAAGATCACACACAAAGTCAATTTACAAGTAAGCGTAATGACCTACATGTAAATAGAGAAAAAAATATACTTAGATGAATATATTAGGATTTATACCCTATTGTCAATTGGTACCCTCTTGAAATTGATGCATCTATCCATGCATATCCATAAACTTGGCTCTTGATCTAAGTAACTCGATTGACTTTCTCACTATTCTTGCTTTCTGCATTCAATCTCAAACCTGCATAATATAGAAACATGCTAAGTATATTATTCCCTTAGGTATTTTTATATTTATAATTGCTTCTACATTCATATGAGTGTTTAGTTATATATTTCATACAATCTAAATTAGTTCAAATTTTTATCTTATTAAGTACACATTAATAAAAAATAAGGTTAAAAAAATTATAAGTTTTATAATAACTATAATTATATTTATTTTATAGAAACTTGACCTAGAAAGAGGGGTTTATTAAAACCTCCAAAGATTATTATTTTAAATAATATTTTATTTTGATCTTTCATTAGAAACGTGGATGACTATTGCTTAGAGTTTTTCCCCTATGTTCAAGAATTTTGTAAGGTTTTATTTAAAAATAAAGCTTTAATGAACTTTTCAATAAGTTTGTATTATTTTAGTCTAATACATAATTTTAAATGGTTGATATTGGTTTTTCATAATGTCAATATAAAAATATAACTTTGTTACTATTAAATTCTAATTTCAAGGTTATTAAAATTTAATATTATAAAATTAGATTCCAATATAAGAGATATTGGATTCCAATATAGTAAGTTTGGATTCTAATAGTGACAGTTTTATGATGCCCCATTTTGACCCCTCCTACTTGATCAACTGATTGGGTATGTATGAAATATTACATGCATCACATCATGGATAATTGTATATGTATAATATGCGTTTTTGTGATCAATTCATCTTGATGTTGTTAAATAATACTATTTGATTTTAAGAAGTAAACCATGTGTATGTATCTTGAGATCTATTTAAAAACATAGATGCATGATAGGTGAGATGAAGTAAAACCTATCAAAAGCATAATGTTCATAGTAAAGATATCAAAGAATATACAATGATGACATTAAATTGACCTTTATGCAAAGGAAGTGGTATGTAATATAACAAACATGGAATAATACGGCAGGAGAATTATTTCACATGATTTCTCAAAAATCTTCTAAATTTTGTGGATCTCACCTATGTATCATAGATATCATTAGAGAGTAAATATTGTTTTGATTTAGATAAAAGTTATCAACTTTAAGAAAAAAATAACCCATGATAATAATTTGTGTAAAATTGTTGTTTATGGCATGCCATTTTCATATATCTTAGTAGGTGCTTTGAATCGATATTAATAAGTTTAATCTCTAATTGTAATATGATGAGCATGTCTTATTAAATTGTTATCCCTTTGAATATTCTTATAGTAAAATAGTTTTTTGTCTCTAATCCGATTTTTTTTTTATTATCATGGCATGTCAATCATATCATTTGTCTATATTATTCTTCTTTTGTGGAATGATGTGTTGCAGTAATTGTGTGTGGTCAATTTTTCATAATTTTAACCACGAAATTATTTTATCAAGTCAATTTATTGTTATGAAATAATGTATTAAACCTTATGTTTATGATTAGGATGTTTTTGGATTATTTATCCCTAGGTAAATTTACACCCTTTGATATTATCTCCATTTAGCCATCAAAGAACAAGAGTATTTTGGCAAACTATCACCACAAACCAAATTTGAGCATCAATTTTGACCATCACATGTAATTTATTTGAAATTATCCTTAGAATTATATAATAATTTATAGTACTAGAGGGAAAAAATAAATACTACACGCACATTACAATCCTTTATGATTTTTTACAATAAAAAAATATTATATTTTATGGCAATGAAAGCAAAAATGTGGTCATGCGACCACTAAATTTAACCCTAGATATTAGTTTTATAATATAATAATTATTTAAATTATAATTCAATCAAATAAAACAATATTAAATATTAAATATAAAAATAAAAATAAAAATAAAAATAAATAAACCCAAAAAAAGAGGATAAATTTCCTCCATAAAAGGGCACATAAATAGCCATTTCCAAGTGGTGATATAAAACATAAAGAAGGAAGAATAAATAAAATAAAGTCCTTAAAAGGGATACTATAAAGTGAGAAGATAATGGTGAGAGTAAAGGTAGAGGAGAGGGAGGATAAGGAAGAAAATATGTGCATTGCACAAGGGACATCTGTGTGAGATTGCTATATATTATTTTCAATCTTATAGTCAATAATAACTGACAAATAAATATGTGATGTACCTGTTCCACTAATAATTCTTTGTTTTTATTTGATTATAATTATAGTATGCTATAAGTTGTCTATGGATAACACTAATGACCCCAATAATATATTATTATAGATAACATATTTTACATTGAAATGGGGATGATATTTTAAAATGAACTAAAGATAAGTACTTAGATATCTGGGTAGAAGTAAATCTCATTATATGGCCTTACTCAAAGTGGATCCATATCATCTAGGTCTTCAACAAAAATAATTTCCTTGCCCTTAAATTCATTGTTAGAGACCTCACCGAATACCAAACACTTATGTTCCTTCAAAGACACTTTACAACCTTTCACAAAAGCAAATACATTGTTGCTATCAAGTTTGCCAATGAGGAGCTATGATTGAACCACAGGCCACCATTTTAGACAATTTTTAACCACTTCTTCCCTAGCTCTATTATGATGACTTTTTCTTTATTGAGTTATTTCTATAATTGGGATTTTTATCTACACCATGGGTGGTGTCAGGAACATGAAACACCGGAAGCACACAATTGATTACCAAACCAAGCAACTTAATATGTGGAAATTAACCAGAATCACAAGTAACTAGAATTCAGAATAACACATGATATGAGAGACAATACACAACTTGTATTAATACTTATACAAAAAAGAATACAATAAAGAAGATGCCACTTCTTCTCCACCACCTCTTCAGAGGCTTCCCACACCTCAAGTGAACAGTAATTCTCTCCTCAAATCTCTCTCTCCTAGGTCCCAACACCCAACTCAAACACTGAGTTGGTGTTCACCTCCAGTGCTCCATGCACACCACAAGTGCTCCACGCACTCCACAAGTACTCAAGGTACTTCAAGTAGATCTCCCATGAACCTACAATAACCTGCACCTCAACAGACCATACTTATGGAAGGAACTCCCTTGCCTTCCTCTTTGCTCTATCTGAGTACACACCTGTACTCCAAGTAGATCTTGCCTGATTCTGCTCCCTATTGTGTTGCTGTCCTATCTGATCTTGCACACCTGAAAATCAACCTGGTTCTACACACCTGTGAACCTTGACCTTGCACACACATACACCTGCCAATCAATGATCTTACTTACCATGCAGATCTCCTATAAAGGCCATGCTCACCTGACGACCAAGATCATACATACATGAAGAACCCTGCTGATTCTCCAATCCAGCACCCACACCTGGTACTGTGGCACTAGGAGGAACGCACCATTGCTCTACCTCTCTCTGAAGGAGCTGTTTGCTCTCTTACTCCCTAGCACAAGTTTCCAATACAACCATGAGTCTATTATATAGATCTCATCCAAACAATAATTAGACATCTAATTACAATAATTAGATCCACAGCTCTCAGTCTATAATTAGCTCTAATCATGCAAGCACTTGGTTCGTCAACCCACTGCCCGTAATATACTCACAGTCGAACCACACAGGCGACTGACGTCAGTCCCTGTCTGCCTGGAGGTGACCGACGTCGGCCGATCCCTGACCGACGTCGGTTGCTTCTCTTCACTATCCTATCGACATCGGCTGATCAGACTGACATCGGTTGCTATGACACTCAGCAACCTTTAGTAACCCCTCCAATGGCCTTCTCCATGTCTGCATCAGTGAAGCTTTTAGCTCCACAACCTAACAATCTCCCACTTGGAGATAAACAGCTGCACTGTACCTGTACCTGTACCCTGTCTAATCTATTTCCTGGTTTGTATCCCTCTTTAAGCTCAATCCTGAAGACAACCCACCACACATCCCATGGTGTACCTCCTATCATTCGAGTACCCTGCCACATCCAAACCTACAAACCCATGTAGTGAAGTCCTGACCCTGCATAACATGAATCCTTACTGCTGGTCCCTCTTAAATACCTGAGAACCCACTTCCCTGAATTGGTTCCTAACTCTCTGATAGCTCCCACTGCATGGGAATACTCAGGTCTATACTAGACCTCATGTGATTTTGGACACTATACCTGTCCAGCCTTTAGTGTGCTCCGGCTCTGCATCCTGAACCTCGCCAACACCTGATTCACATCAGCTCCCACTGGAGACAAAATCAACCTGTGATCTCTATGTCTCCCATGTCAAAGAATTTCGCTGCTCCAAACTCCTCATGACATGCCACTAAACTAACCTTACCCTTAGCTCAGCAAAACCCTATATGTCTGAACCTGTACCAAGTTCATCCTCCACATACATCAACAGGATAATGTTGCGACCATCATCCACCTGGTAAGATAAACATAATGGTTATACTGACATTGACTAAAGCCCTACTTTGTCATCCACCTGGTACCACCTGTCAGTCCTGTCCCACTATCCTGCAGCTCCCTCAAGACCATATGCCTGGTCTTCCGTCTCACGTGTCCGTTCACTCTATTCTTCAACTAAGGAATCCATTCGTCTCTGTGCTTTCATACCGGCTGACAACCCTACCAAAACTCCCATTTAGTTCTGCATCATATCCCTGCCATGCTCTCACCTGTTTCCTAGATCCTTCCTGCTCTACAATTAGCAACGAGTATAAAGAAGAGGAACAATGAATTTGAGGGCCTACTTACATCTTCAGTCCTCCATATGGGTGTTTGAGTCTCCTTGACAGCGTGCTGTCCACCCAAAATCTGTTACAGTGACTGACCTCGATCACTCCATAGTCTGCATCTGACCGACGTCGGTTCCCATGCATCTGTCCCTGACTACTGACCCTACCGACATTGGTCCTCCTGACCGACATTGGTCTTACCTACTACCCGACATCACCAGCTTCGGTCTGCACATGATCGACATCAGCACCTATCTGTTCGATGCTGGTTCCTCCTGATCGACGCTGGTACCTGTGTTTGCCTATGAGTGATGACTTTTTACCCGTGAGCTCCTTTGAATCAAAACCCATGTCCAAACTGCTCTGCTCAGAAGTATCTAGCACCATCCACTGGGTTCTGTTCGCCATCTCCTCCATAAACACCTAGGCTTTCCAGTTCTTAAGCCTATCAAATATATCTATCTTCCACTTAAGAACATGCATCTCCTTCCTACTCATGTGACCAAGCCTACGAAGCCATGTCTCCGCAATAAAAGAAGAATCAGTAATATAAACAAGTAGATAAAGAGTACCTATTTTCTTACCACCAGCTAATTCAAGTGCATCCACTGTGAGAGTTCTTGTGCATCTCTCATCACCCAATCTTTTTGAAGAAATTAGCCATATCTCCAAACCTGGGACCTGCATGACCTTCATCAACACCTGTGTGTTGGCCGCCTGCAATTTTAGCTTCACTTCCCCTTTGCCAATTATTTGGCAAGGCTTACTAGCTCCTCTACCTGGGGCTGCATGGAAAGAGGCAACTAAATCTTTTATCCAAGATTCAACTTTATCCAAGAAACCTCCCAGAGCATCCTGTGCAACAACACCTGCAACATCTGCATCTTCAATTCCTTCATGCTGATCTGCTACCAACCAACAATATTCTTTTACCTGCATGGGACCGTAAGTGACCATCTGTGCTTTTCAACTCCTCCATTCTTAGCTTACTTTGATTTGTCGTTGCTCTACTCACACTCAATCAGAAACCCCTGAGAGTGACCTGTAACCAAACACAAAACCTGCTTCCTACAACCTTAGCTCTGATACCACTTGTCAAGAACATGAAACACTGGAAGCACACAATTGATTACCAAACCAAGCAACTTAATATGTGGAAATTAACCAGAATCACAAGTAACTAGAATTCAGAATAACACATGATATGAGAGACAATACACAACTTGTATTAATACTTATACAGAAAAGAATACAATAAAGAAGATGCCACTTCTTCTCCACCACCTCTTCAGAGGCTTCCCACACCTCAAGTGAACAGTAATTCTCTCCTCAAAGCTCTCTCTCCTAGGTCCCAACACCCAACTCAAACACTAAGTTGGTGTTCACCTCCAGTGCTCCATGCACACCACAAGTGCTCCACGCACTCCACAAGTACTCAAGGTACTTCAAGTAGATCTCCCATGAACCTGCAATAACCTGCACCTCAATAGACCATACTTATGGAAGGAACTCCCTTGCCTTCCTCTTTGCTCTATCTGAGTACACACCTGTACTCCAAGTAGATCCTGCCTAATTCTACTCCCTGTTGTGTTGCTATCCTATCTGATCTTGCACACCTGCAAATCAACCTGGTTCTGCACACCTGTGAACCTTGACCTTGCACACACATACACCTGCCAATCAATGATCTTACTTACCATGCAGATCTCCTATAAAGGCCATGCTCACTTGATGACCAAGATCATACATACATGAAGAACCTTGTTGATTCTCCAATCCAGCACCCACATCTGGTACTGTGGCACTAGGAGGAACACACCATTGCTCTACCTCTCTCTAAAGGAGCTGTTTGCTCTCTTACTCCCTAGCATAAGTTTCCAATACAACCATGAGTATATTATATAGATCTCATCCAAACAATAATTAGACATCCAATTACAATAATTAGATCCACAACTCTCAGTCTATAATTAGCTCTAATCATGCAAACACTTGATTCGTCAACCCACTGCCTGTAATATACTCACAGTCGAACCACACAGGCGACCGACGTCGGTCCCTGTCTGCTTGGAGGTGACCGACGTCGGTCGATCCCTGACTGACGTCAGTTGCTTCTCTTCACTATCCTACCGACATCGACTGATCAGACCGACGCCAGTTGCTATGACACTTAACAACCTTCAGCAAACCCTCCAATGGCCTTCTCCATGTCTGCATTAGTGAAGCTTTTAGATCCACAACCTAATAGGTGGTAGTGTTAGAAAGTGTCCTTTTGAAGAGTCTGAAGAACATACCTTTTGTTGCAATTCTTCAAAAAATCTCACTAAGAGTATAAAATGAGTTTAAAAAACATGAAAGGCTGACATTGAGACCTAACCAAAACCATCTAAGTTGATGAATGGTAATTTGGGGAGAGGACCCAAATCATGCTTAGAAATGTCCTCTAAGAGGCCAACATGATGTTTTGGCTTGATAAAGAAAGACACCAAATTAAAAACCAACTCGATGTCAGATAATAATGCTATGAGATTCAAAGTAAACAAGGCATCCACTTTTGATTTGACACAATTATGAATGCCCTCTTCTATATAATCAACTCCCAACACCAGTGAAATAGCCTTGAACAACTCCTCCATTGGTACTCAAAAGATGTTTTTTAGTCTCATCCAAGATATTCCCCCTTCAAATGCCATCTCTCAAATGAAACTTCCACCAAAGACAACAAGAGTGATGAGTGCAATTGCAACCCCATAGTTCATGATAAACCCAATAACACCCAAAGAAGATAAGCCACAAACTAGGTGAAGAGCCAAGTGGAGAGTTAGAGGAGAACAAAAAACACCATTTGGCTTAAGGAAAATAATCCATATCAAGGTCATTAAGAGTGATCAAATGACATCATGGAAACATCTCAAGGTACACATACCATAGGCTTACCATCATGTGAGCTAATGAATAAGTGTCCTTTGCATTTATGGAAAGATCATCACCATGATAGTAAATTATTATGGGAGATTATGGTGGAAGAATTAGTAGAAGATTATACCCATCCACTAAAAATGTCGATAGACTTTGAAAAATCTCTACAAGATTTTCAATATGCCAAGACTTCCCATTTTTTGTAATTATTTTTTAAAAAGAATACAAAAAGAATGATGATTAGAATTAACATCCCAAATTGATAGAGATAAGGGATGGAATACCTCCTAGGTTTCCCACAAATTGTCTACTAGACTCATTTCAATTTATTTGATGCCATAATTAGCTAGGTAATTGGCTACAACATTGGCTTCATGATAGTAATGGTTAAAAACTAGGGAAGTAAAGAGAAGAAATCTATCGCAAACACTTGACAAAATGTTTTCTAACTTCTAAGAGGTAGCTACCTTTTTTTAAAAATAAAAAATAATAATCTACGAGTCCCCTTTGATGATGAACTTATCGATATTACAAGTTCAATCCCATTAACAAGTGCTGAAGCCTCTACTTCATTTTTGGTGCCATCTGGAAGTTTCCTAGACATTTCTCTAATCAAAGATCCATTATAATCATAGATAATACAACCAACCCCTGATGCCACCAAATTTCCTCTAGAATCCTCATCAAAATTTAACTTGAACAACCCTGCTAGTGGAGGATTCCAAGAGCACTTACCCTTTCTTACTTTTTTGTCAAAAATTATTGTTGACCCATTAATTGGGGGAAGAGAGATAAGTCTCCACTTTTCACTCATTTTTATGTCCTAGCTTGAGAGAAAACCATTTCTCCTTTTGAATTGATATGTAATGACTTTAGAAATTGACACCTTGAGTTATTTTAAAATTATAGCAAGGGACTTTTCTTTGCCTTCAAAAATGTGTTGGTCTCTTTCCTTCCAAAGGGTCCAAACAAGGATTACAAGGCTGACATGCCATAGGCCAAAGAGAGAGTTTTTATAATCATTGATTCAACAAGAATATAATGCAATGTTAAATAAAGGTGGTCAGGCCCAAGATCATTCCAACTTATAACATAACCATACCCAACACCATGTTGCAAAGGGGCAGTTGAATGATAGATGGTTTACCATTTCTTCATTATTTTTACAAAAATAACACCAAGATGGACCAATAAAACCAATTTTGTTAAGCCTATCTTGAGTTAAAATGGAGTTTTGAATAGTAAGCCATGTAAAAACACTAGCTTTCTAAAGCCCAATTTTATCCCAATAGAGAAATATTTCCTAAGACATCAAATCATCTATAGCGTCCACCATCTTATAACCAAGGTTGACTATATAAACCCTAGATTTGGTGCCAATCTAGTGCAAAATGTCTTCCTTGTCATTTAGAAAATTTTTCCTATTATTTAGGCATTTGATTAATCTTGTGAACTACTCTATTGGGATGTCCAAACCTTCCATGCTTTTCTATCCCTAGAAAGGTAAACTATTAGTATGTTGTAATTCCACATAATTGATAACTGAGGTTCCCCAAGCTATAGATAAAATACACCTAACCTCCTCCATATGTGACATCTCACCAATTGGCTTGTGGCCATTCCATGAATCCTCCTAGAAATTGGTTATCTTTCTAATTTTTATTGTACAAAAAACATACTCCGTAATAATAGGCCTACAATTTAATAAAAAATTCCAAAAATGCAACCCTTTGGGGAGGTTAGTGATAGAAATTATAATCTAGGGATTATCTAAAATTATATATTTACTTATTAGTAATTTATACCATAGGGAATCAGGGCTGGAAATCATTTTCCAACCCTGATTAGCCCCAAGATCCTTGTTTTAAAGATTCAAATTCTTAACTCTAGTTCCTCCCATTTTCTTGATTTTGTAGATCTTTTCCCATTTCAAGAATGGTATTTTTTTAATTCTAAGCTCCATGCCACAAGAAATATTTCATAATATTATTGATTTGCTTAACAATATGGCAAGGAGGTTAAATCATAGAAAAATAGTAGACTAGAAGGGATCTCAAGACTGATTTGATGAGAGTGATTCATCCTATTAAAGTCAGCTAGCGTCCTTACCAAGAAGCCAACCAAGCTTTACAAGAATGAAATAAATTGTCCAAATGAACAATTCATGATATCTTAGAGAATAGAGAAACCCCTAAGTATTTGGAAGGTAGTTTTCCAATGTTAAAGCCTAAAACTAAAAAAATAACCAGTTGCTCTTGCTCAGAACAATTTAAGAAAAAAATTTCAGATTTACTAGTGTTCACCATTTGTCATGACACCACTTCATAACTATTCAAAATAGCTTTGAAATTTTATACTTCCCCTACCTAAGATTATCTGAAAAATAAAGTATCATTAGCAAATTACTGGTGAGTAATATTATCAATACCTTCAGTGGCTTGAATTCTATGGAGCAATGAGTTTTCCTTAGTGAATTTCACCACCCTTCGTAAAGCTTTAACCATCAAAATAAACAAAAAGGGAGAAAGAGGATCACCTTCTCTGATGCCTCTAGAAGTTAAAAAAAAACCCATTGAATGGCCATTAACCGGAATAGAGTATTTATGGATAGAAATGCAACTGAAAACCCAATTGCATCATTTTTTGTTGAAACCAAAATTTGCCAAGATCTTTAATAAAAAGCACCAGTTAACCCTGTCATATGCTTTGCTAATATTAAGATTTAGAATCACACCCTTTTGATTCATGAAAAAAAGAGAATGGATGATTTCATGTGCAATGATAACTCCTTGAATATTTATTCTAGGGATAAAACCTACCTGTTCCTCTAAAATCAAATGATCAGGTATCTACCTAAGCCTTATTGCCATTGCTTTGGAGATGATTTTATAGACTGTGTTACATAGAAAAATAGGCCTAAAATCACTAAAGCACTTTTGCATTTATCCTTTTGAGATGAGTGAGATAAAGGTGACATTAAGATCAATAAATTTTTTTATTCTTCCTTATATATTCTTCCACCATTTATAACACATCATATCCCACCAAATCCTAGAACGTCTAAAAGAAATTAGCTAGAAAACCATCTAGACTAGGTACCTTGTTCTTTTCCATATCAGAGACCACAATTTTGACTTCCTCCAAAGTGAAAGGAGCCATTGAACTCACATTTTTTTGAGAGAGACCAGCTATGGAATGAAACTTAAATTATGATTTTGAGCTTCAAGATCCAAGAATTTATCACTGTTAAGGAGATCATTGAAGAAATAACTACACCATTCCTAATTTCCTACTGATGGACTAAAATGGTATCGATAGATGATATGATCTATGAGATATAAGTGAAATTCCACCTAATCTTGATCAAGTTTTGGAAAAAAGTTGATTTCCTATCTCCTTATTTTAGCCATGTAGTTCTAGATTTTTGTTTCCAAAAAAGTTATTTACACTGAAGCAATTATTCATATTCAGCAAGTAAAGATTTTTCTTTACCATATGAAATTTGATCCATTATAAATTGATATACATTTCCATTCATATTTTCTAGATCAACTTTGATTTTGATTTTCTCTTGAAAGAAATTTTTGAAACACTCAGTATTCCACTGTTGAAGACATCCCTTAATAAATTGTAACTTCATCATGTGAAACATGGGGGAATGAGAATGAAAAAATAAATTCTTCCACCATTATTCCATGAGCCCAAGAAGAGATCCATCTCTAAACCACATTTTTTCAAAGAAAAAGGTAAATGAGCAGAGCCAACAAAAGATAGGATGAAACTTTCAACAGTCTAGTTTTGAGACAACCAATAATTTGAAACTAGAAATCTATCTAGTCACTCCAAGATATTATGTTTGCCACATATTTTGTTACTCCTAGTGAATATACCCTATTTTGGAGGTATATCTAATAACTCAATGTTTGAAATGAACTAAGAAAAATCAAGATTACCTAAAGTTCCATAAATTTTACCACCTTTTTTCGAAGGATATATAATGGTAGTGAAGTCCCCTCCTATTATAATTTTAGAGTTCTCAAAATGTGCAAAAAGATTATTAAACTCAGCCCATGGAAGGGATTTACTATGTGAATCATTAGGCCCATAAATATTACAAAGAAGTAAACTAAGATCTATCCTAAAACAAGTGATTTTGAAAAATTGCCAATGATTACACATTTGAAGGATGTCTACCTAAATTTTTTAAGGAACCCAAAAAATTGTTGAACCTCTTGAAACCCCAATAGCTTCCACAAAGGAACTACTCTAACTTTTCCATCCAATTCTCATCAAATTTGCTGCATCCTCTAAATTTAACTTGGGTTCTTGATTCAATGAAACATCAAGACATTCAATTGAAAGTAGACATTTCACTAAACATTTTTTGTTAGGGGAAATATGACCCCTATCATTCTAGGAAATTATTTTCATGATCCTTGAGGAGGACTTCCACCTCCCACTTTTTAGAACCACAATATCTAGAAAGAGTACCTTGTTTGCCAATAGAAACTTCCCCTATAGTACGCACCTATTTCTTTTTTATTCCTCTTTTTTGGGTTTACCATAATTCAATTTTTGAATTGCACTTTTAATTTGAGAGATAGAAAAACATTATCTAGAGTTCATCTCTTCTTCCAATTCAGATTCCTCAACCTCTAAATCATTGATTAGGGCCTCAATGATAGGATTGTCTTCTTTCATATTTTAAATGTCTTTGGGGGTGTGCATTGCATTTATCCATGCTATGGTCAGAGTGATGAATCATATTCATGATAGTTTAGGACACTTATAGTAGGAATATATTGTGCCCTTGAAGGCAGAGGAAGAGCTTTGTTATGATGTTCCTTTGCTACTTGATTTTGCCTATTGGCCTCTACAAAATTCCTTTCCTAGGTGGACCAAAAATTCCCAGCATTATGGATGAAAAATGCCATTGAATAAGTAGATATAGGTTTCTATATATGGCAAAACTTTTCCTTGATAGACCTAACAACTAGTTTATTTTTTAAGAATAAACTTTGAGTGTGTCCACTACCTCTACAATTATAATAACAGAATAAGATGTTTTCAAAATCAATAGATTGATTCCAAAACCTCCCTTGGGATTTGATAAGAATATTTTTTGGAACCTCCTTCTTTAGATTAATCAAAACCCTAATCTTAGAATAATAAGTCAATCAACCTTCCTCAATTTTTGGATCTACTTCCAAAAGGATCTAAGCAAATTTTTTAGAGCTGCCAGGTATTCACAACTCCAATACTCCATTGGGAGACCATAAAATCTAACACAGGTCAAGTACCTTATTATATGTTATGAAAGTACATCAAATTTGGTCTTTCATATATGGAACCATAAACCATCTCCATACAAAGCCCATAAGGGTTTATTAAAAACTTGATCCTTAAGTTCTCTACTATGAAAAATGGTAATAAAAAACCTTTTGGCATAAATTTAAGTTCAAACTCCCTACCCCAATTTTCTTCCACCCAGGTTTTGATTTATTTAAGGGATATCCATTTCTTGATGAATTTGATTATCAACTCCCTCCCCTCCCTATGCAAGGCAAATTTCATGAGTTATGTGGGTTCCCAAGTGAACTATTTATCCTTACCAATTTTTAAACCTTTCCAGGCTTGTGAATCCAAAAAAATAGAGTCTTTTAAAGACAACAACTTGTTTTCCTCTTCGAAGTTTTAAGCTTTTATGCTTGGATATTTTATCCTACCATATAGGTTATTAAAATGTTGAGAAACCAAAACATTATCCAGACCTTTTGGAGCCTTCCAACTCTTTTTTGCTTTTGCAATTCCACCTCCTTTTCTCTAATGTTTGTTGTAAAACCAATTCATTTTTTAGTCATGAAAACATACTCTTATGATATCTATTGACCCAATTTCGATTGGTGGTGGCCAAGCCCTATTGCAAAAATTAGGGCTTTTGGTTTTTTCTTTCTCCCATGCTCTATTTTCAACCCCTCAATTTACATTTCATTTTGGGTTCTAAGAAAACTTGCTTCAATTCATCTAAGTATTATTATTCAAATTGTCATTTAGTATTTGTTCTAAATAATAACCATTATAGTCACATAATTTTGGTACAAATATTTTTATGGTAATGTGTTTAGCCTAATTTTATGCATACAAATCATTGGTTTAAATTATCAAACACTTAAATATGGTATTAAACACTTGGAAATGTCATTTATCTATCTCTACCTTAAAAGACTTGTCTGTATACACGTCTCTTGCACACACTTCTCTCTTAGTCACTTATCTTTTATGGGTTTGGCCTTCTTGATTTGAGATAAATCTATAAAATCTAGAATTTAATCAATAAATACTTGAAAATACATGTCCTTGACATCCTTACCTTGAATGGTCAATTCACCATTTTGATAACCCATAATCTTTAAGAAATCTTTCAAAGTCTTACAATTACTGTGCATATCTCCAATACTTATCTATTATATCTTTATTCATACATATGTAACATGTACTTCACTATCACTTTGGTTTTAGATGCCTCTATCCCTATTGGAAAAGAGCACACTATTAGACAAGGGCACACTGCAACATTGTCTTGTAGTGTGGCCTTGTCCAAAATGCTCTAACAATTATATTTTCAAAATGACATGCTTCATAATGACTTTCATATGTAAACACATAGGTTGGTTATCAAAAATACTCTAAAGATTATCCTATAAAATAACATCAAGGCTCACATTTTAACATACCTAGCTTTCATTGAACTAAACATCCATTTTATGATTTAAAAGCATATATCTTTTGAGTTAATACTTCTATTATAATTTTTCTATAATACCATAATTTTTGGCCAAGTCTAACATTATTTTATTACAAGTTAAGGGCATCATTTATCAAGCATTATAATAACAATATTACTAGGTTCATTTACATGATCATCCTTATAGGAGAACTACATCAACCTAAAGCCTTTGGGATATGTAGGTAGCACTCAGTCAACAATGGGTTTTCTAAGGATATCTCGGCCATTCCCACATCCATTTCCTTTTGCCCCTTTTACATTTGACATCTCTTATGTGCTTGTGCAGGACTAAAACATAAAATTTATAGGTCTTCTATGCACCAAACCTAGCTCTACTTAAAAATAATTTATTTATAGATAGGGGTTAACAAGCCTAAATTTTTAGATGCAACACATTGTCTATTTAGATAAATCCATAGTAGTAGATAAAAATGCATTGTGACCTTGTCTGCCTTTTGTGACCTTGTCCCAATATAAATGAAATAGCTATTTTATGATGTATTTGTGTTTGTAGGTCATTTAAAGTAACCAAAAGTCAAAAAAATATATTATAAACTAAATTAATCTATTTTACAAGGAGAATTCTCTAACCCTAGCCCTAGTTGCTATTTTAGTAATTTACAACTTCCATTAATTCTATAGATCTCTGTATTTACTGTATTATGCATTATTTAACTTCCTAGATCAGATTTCAATAGTTTTTATTTTTTAATTAGAGTTAATTTTTTATTCTAATTAATTATAGTGTAAACATTTTTGTGAACTCACATTTTATATTAATTACTACTTGTTACTTGTTGATTTTTATCCTAGAGTTTCAGTTTAATTTTGTAAATTCTTGACATTATATTAATACAAACCTCAACCTTGGATATTATCCATAACATAATGATTCAATTTTTTTTTGCCTTGGAGTAATCTGACACTAAAATGTCTTGTCACCTTAGATGAATACCAACACAAAGGATCTTTCTTTTGATCTCAGGTTGAATTGTGTTGTCTCCCATACAGAAGAATCTTTCACATTTCTTTTTCACTTTATTTTTCATTTGTTTTTGCTTGTTTTAGTAATTGCATTCCAAAAAAAAAAAAAAAAAAACTTAGCTATTTTCGTGAAGGGGTATGCATTATTATATTTACATGCATTATGGCATGATGGGTTTTACTCCAATACTCATAGCCATAATGCAAAGCCAAACATAGACTTTAGTTTTCACATTTGATGATATATCAAAAATTCTTAGGCCCCTTGTTTACACCAATATGAATCCTCTTTTATCAATCTAATTTGTAGTGCACTTGAGAGGATCATATTTCCTAAGGAATTTACTTTCAACTTAGCCTCAAAATTGGGGTTAGTGGGTTACAAGAATGGTTTTACCTCTATAGTTAGTGCTATGAAATATTGGTTGGAAACTAATCAAAGAACAAACAAGTATATTTGAGAGCCTACAAATCATTCAAACCCTTACCTAAATTTCCTTTTGTCTTTAATTTTTATTTGGATTATCTTCTCATATAGTATCTTTGCTTGATTTATCTTGTCCTTTGAATTATATGCCTCTACAACATAGTTTTAGATTAGGTGGTACTCATTTTTCACATATGGAGTTCCCTTTGGTTTCTTATACAATGGATAGTCATGATGAAAATGAGGTATAAATTAAAACTAATACTAATAACATTGAAGAGGAATATGAGATGGAACTTAAAACACACATTGATAGAAATGAACTTAAGGAATTAGATCAAGAGTAAGTGAAAGGATTATCTAAATTTCATCAAGGTATCTATTGATCAAATTTGAACCCAAGTCAAATTTGGGTCAAACCCAACTATTTTGAACTTTTAAAGAAGGTTTCATGTCCTATGGGGTCTCATAATGGTCTAAACATCTTACTTCCCCTTCCCCTAGTCCCTATTAAAGCTCATTTTGCTTATACTGACCTAGTCAACCAAAGTTAACATTGGTCAACCATGGTCAAACTTAGTAAAAGCCTCAATTTATTTTTTAAATATCATAAAATGGTATTTGACATGTTTTAATATGTTTAAAACTCATAAAATGACCATTTTCTAAGTTTCATATGCAAAAGGGGGTATTTGGTAACATTTCTAGCCCATAAAATCACTTATACAGACTTCCAAGGAGGAAAACTTGTTACCAAGGTGGATCTCAACATGGATAAGGTAAAATCATGTTATTATCTATCATAGGTTAGTTAAAGAATCAGTCATGAGTAGGAAATGGTAGTTTTCCTTGATTTTAGGCCCCTTTGAGCACTTGTACGGACTTCTAAAGCTCACCATCAACTAAGAACATGGTGGTGTGACTCTTCACCTACTCAAAGGTTATATCCATGTTTGGATTACATATATTTAATAAAATTATTCATCTAAAACTTGTTTCTCTTCTTTTTCAATTGGCAATCCAAGGAAGGGCAAGCTCAAGCACTTACTATGGGTCGTACAAGTGAAAACAAGAATAATGGTTCTATAGGTGGATAGTAATCTAAGTGCACTTCAGATCCATAATAAGAAGTCTTAGATTGGTGTATCCTCCTTCATGAACAATCATTTTCACTCTAAATAACTTTTTATGGAATTGCATCCAAGAGGGGCATAAGTTTGTATCTATTTCTTATTTTCAGATATCCATGGAGATGTGTGAGTTTGATGAAGTGTTTTTAGGTGGGAATAAGGCCCTCTTTAATGGTTTTTCATCATCCAATGCTTTCACTCTCAATTCCCTTGAACAAGATTTCAAAATTGTGCTTATTTTCAAAGTTGGAAACCATATATGGGTAACCCAAGTTTTGCAATGTGGGAAGAGTTCCATGATATGTTTAATGCTTGAAATCATGTTTGAAAGGTTATTTCATTGAATAAAATTATGAGAGATTATATTAACCACCATTTCAAATCCAAATTGCCCATCTATTCTCTAGTTCACTACCTTGTCACTTACAATCAGCTTCTATAGGAGCTTTATGAAGTTGTATAGAGTTGTAAATGGTGAAAACATGATGGAATCCATCTGAAGATTCTATCATACCCAAAATATCATAGTTTTCATATCATGAAGGTTAGATGTTGTGCCAAGGTAAAATTTTCCCTTCAAAGAATGATCAGATTGAGGTCAGGGCTCACAGTCCTTAAATGGACAAAATAAAGTTCCTAAGTGTTTTTGAGGTTTTCGTACAATGAGATCATGGTGGTTTTGAAGGATCTTTATGTATTCATATTGTATTCTATTGTCAACAAAATCAGCTATGCTTATTTTGGTGGTCAAACCCTATGAAACTTGTCTGTTTCATGAACATACTCTAAGTTCATTGTTCGAGGCAAGATTCTCTTGATCTTGAGCATAGTTGTCTGACATCCTAGGAAAGTTTACAACACTCCCTCGTCATGATTTCTTAAAAATCGTGAAACCTGTTGTAATCTTTATCTGATCAAAATGTCAATTTTTATCATTTTTAAGGTGTTAGATATTTTTCATTTTCTACATGCAAAGGCAACATTTTATGCCACTCTTGCATGTTTTTCCTTTTCTACATACAAAGGTGGCATTTTTTGCCGCTCTTTCATGTTTTTCTTTTTATAAATGCAAAGGCAGTATTTTTTGCCACTATTTCATGTTTTTCATTTTCTACATGCAAAGGCAACATTTTTTACCACTTTTGCATGTTTTTCCTTTTCTACATGCAAAGGAAGCATTTTTTACCGCTCTTGCATGTTTTTCCTTTTCTACATGCAAAGACAATTTTTTTTGCCGCTCTTGCATGTTTTTCCTTTTCTACATGCAAAGGTGGCATTTTTTACTGCTCTTGCATGTTTTTCCTTTTCTACATGCAAAGGTGGCATTTTTTGTTGCTCTTGTATTTCTCCATGCAAAGGCAAAATTTTTTGCTGCTCTTGCATTTCTCCATACAAAGGTGGCATTTTTTGTCGCTCTTGAATTTCTTCATGCAAAGGTAGCATTTTTTGCTGCTCTTGCATTTCTCCATGCAAAGGTGGCATTTTTTGCCTCTCTTGCATTTCTCTATGCAAAGGTGGCATTTTTTGCCACTCTTGCATTTCTCCATGTAAAGGTGGAAATTTTTGTCACTCTTGCCTTTCTCCATGCAAAGGCGGTAATTTTTGCCACTCTAGCATTTCTTCATGCAAAGGTGGCAATTTTTGCCACTCTTGCATTTCTCCATGCAAAAGTGGCAATTTTTACCACTCTTGCATTTCTTCATGCAAAGGTGACAATTTTTGCCGCTCTTGAATTTCTCCATGCAAAGGTGGAAATTTTTGCCGCTCTTGTATTTATTCATGAAAAGTCGGCAGTTTTTGCCGCTCTTGCATATTTTTCAATTTCTACATGCAAAGGCAGCATTTTTTGCTACTCTTGCATGCTTTTCTTTTTCTCAATGCATAGGCGACATTTTTTGTTGCTCTTGCATTTTTCTCTTTTCTCCATGCATCGATGGTACTTTTTTCTACCAATGCATGGATTTTCCTTGTCACATGCAAGGGTGGCAATTTTTGCCACCGAAGCAAATGCAAATATCCCCCATATGTAAGGGTGGCTATTTTTTCCACCCATGCAAGCATCCTCTTGAATTTCCTAACTCTGGGGTATTTTTAAGTTTGCTTTTTTGAACCTACTTTCCTCTTATTTTTTGACCTGCTCACAGTTTAGCCCTTTCAATTACATCCCCATGGTCATGATCATCGACATGCAGCTTTCCTAGATTACTAGTATTTTCCCTGATTGCATGATCATGACTTTTGTTGCAATTTCTCTTGGGGATCCTTCTTCATCGATGTACTTTTGACAAAATCTCTTTCAAATGACTAAGAGAGATCAAGGTATTATTGATCCTATATTTGAGTTGGTACAACAAAAGAATTTTGAGAATTTTCCTCCACCATCTCGCCTTCAGCGAACCAGGAGTGTTCCTCCTACCAACGTCAGATCTCTAATACCAAGTGAAGATTCTAGTTTTAATTCTATCAAAGTTTTGTCCATACATACCCCAGAAGGATTTTTTATCCCTCCTTTTAATTGTCACATCATGGCAGTCCATGTTCCTTGGGGTAACACTTTTGGCCCTCTCAATCTAACCCCACCTTTACATGAACTACCTTATAGTTTAAGAAAGAATTTTAAAAAATTATATGGTGATAGGAAAGTCCATCCTGATGAGCATATTATAGTTTTCTACATAGCATGTGGTGTTATAGGCATTGAATATGAAGATATAGTGGTGAGACTGTTTGTAGAAACTTTACAAGGTGCTACCATGGATTGGTTTTACCATCTTCAAGCTCAAACTATAATTGATTGGAACACTATCAAGGCCAAGTTTGAGGATAGGTTTAAACCTACAAAGGATGCTCATGCCTTGTTGTCTCAGCTTACGCAAATGAAGGAGCCTCATGATCCTATGCGAGACTTTATTGCTAAATTCAATAAGCTGAGGAATAGGATCCCTGCCATTGCTCAGCCAACACTGGAGAACCTTAAGTGCTTCTTCATCAATTCTCAACTTTTTGAAGTAATTTTTATATTGAGTTGAGTCAACCCTATAGATCTTTCTATAGCTTAGATTTTGGCTACCAAGGTTGAAGATGATATTATCTTGTTAGGTAAGATAAGGAAAGATTCTCATAAAAACAAAATTTCCTCATCTACTGAAAGTTTTTCCAGGAGCACCACTGATCCTATGGTGCAAAAGTTAGAAAATGAATTGCTATCTCTAAAAATTCAAATGTCCAGAGGTATGTCTACTCCTCCTTATTATTAGAATATACCAAGGAGGACATTTCCCAACCATTCATATCAAAGCAATGCTGCTAAAAATCAAGGGAAATCCAATTGTCTTCCTCCCACACAGGGGAAACTTGCCATTGAAGAAGCACCAATCAACTCAGTAGTTGGTTATCATGAAGCCAAACATGATCTCTCTTTCCAACCTAAGTTGGACCAAAAAGATGATGTTAATCTCTTTGTAGAAGGAGAAGAAGAATTAGCTGGCAACTCCAACATTAGTTTTCTAAATCACCAAGATGAAGCTAGAAAAAAGGGAGAAGTGTTTGATGGATCATATGCTATATTTACTAAGTCTCAAAATTAGTCAACTCAACAAGTTGATAAGTGAAAATTAAGAGAAGAATGTCAGCCAGTAATCTCAGTTGCTAAATGGGGGACTTCACTACCTTTCCAATCAAAGGACCTAGTGACCAATAAGAAAGTAAGTACCTCAAACAATCTAGTACCTTTTGCTTCTATTTCTCAGACCGGTACCATACCAGATAAAAAACAAGATGATGGACTTCCTTCATCTATTTCTAGTTCATTTCAGTTATCTGACATAATTGATCATTCTAGGAAGACCAAGATCCAAATATCTGAAATTAAATACTTACGAGCCAATCTTGAATAGTTTGATAGGTTCGCTGAATACATAAAAATCAAAACCATCCCTACTAGACAAGATTTTCCAAAGGTGACTCATGATCACTTAAAGAACAAATTCAATCAAAATAATCTTATTGTTACTCCTCTTGTTGCTCCTGGAAAAATAGAACCTTTCTATGTTTCTCTGTTAATAAATTGTCATAAGTTGAGCCACTGTATAATAGACTCTAGAGCCTCTAATAATGTTATGCCCACCAAGGTAGTTGATTCTATTGATCTTACCTTAACTAAGACTTTTGGGAGATGTTTCTCCATAGAAAATAAGCAAGTACCAATCCTGGGTCAAATCAAAGATGTCCAATTTGCATTTTCTATTTTTCCAGATAAAAGAATCAAAATGACAGTCTTGGTGGTCGATGTTCGAGCTTCCTATGGCATTCTACTTGGACGTAATTTTTGAAAGGATGTAGGTGGAGAGTTGAATATGGACCTGTCTGAAGCAAGGATACTTGTTAAGGGTGTCATTCAAAAATTGCTTCCTGAGAAAGAGTTAAAATATATTGTCACCCAAACATCAGACCCTGAAGCTCAAATTTTATTTGAATCATCGGGAATGGGTAATTATTTTCTGACCACTGAATTTTTTTTAGCTCATCAGATGAAATTTTATTAAGTGACAATTTAGATAGAAAATTAGAAGAATTGTTAGGGCAAAGTTTAGGAAAAAAAAATCTTCTCTCACTGATGAAGAGAAATCTTTAAGAAGATCAAATTCTAATGATGTTTGGATTTTAGAATTTGATGGTAGCTACTCTTCTATCGGTTTTGGAGCCAGAATTGTTTTGATATCCCCTCAAGAAGAAAATTTTCCTTATTCATATAAGTTATAATTCAACAATACCAACAACACCACTGAGTATGAATCTTTGTTGCTTGGATTGAAAGTTGCTGTAATATCCCCTTCAAACAGGAATATATGAAAGACACAAAAAAACTCTGAACAAGATATAACTTATGTTGAATAAATTCAGAATGATCACAATAATATAGTCTCTTAATAGCAAATTACAGATCGTATCACTTGTCCTTCTAAACTATTACAATTGCAGTCCTTTCTTATGCATAAAAATATGAAATACAGTCTTAAAAACCCTGACTTAGCAAAACTGGAAGTGAAAATTGGATTCTGGACGGTCTCAGCCTGCTGTGTCAAACACACAGTCGCCGGCATCGATCGATAAACTACCGACGTCGGTCACTACAGGTTGACTTTTTGCCAATGTCGGTCTTCAGTCGACCGATGTCGGTCACTGGAAACCCTCTGTCTGCCAAGGTCGGTTCCTGAGCTGATCTGTACGGACCTGTACGGACTTTGTACGGCCGCCAATTAAGCACAACTTCCTTGTTTCAACCCCTGATTTGGAAATATACTTTCTAGCACAGAAGATCTCTAGCTGTATAATTTATTGAATCAAAACAAGAATAAAGAAATACCTGGAATATCTGTAATAACTTCTGTGTGAAGTTATCTCTCAACCCTGTAAATTCTGTGATAACTTCTAGATGAAGCTATCTCTCAATTTGGCAATAGATCAGCTGATATTCCACAACCTCTTAATTGCACACACTGAAGAGGGAACGTTCTCCAATGCAAATGGAATCTTGGAACCCTAGGCTCAGTCTTCACAGAAGAAATTCTTCAAAATCAATAATGAATAATCAATGGCATAATGAACAATGGCCTCCATGAGAAACCCTTATACCCTCAAAAAGATATGCTTGCCCTAATAAGGGTTTCTTAAATTAGAATTAGGGTTTCTAATTAAAAATAGGCTAAATAATTAATATTTGATTAAATCAATCAAATATTAATATCTCCCTCAATACATGTCGGATCCACAAACCGATCGAAGCTAGTGAATCGAGGAGTGATTCCGCACATAACCATACCACAATAAAGGCGCTCCGCTGCATATCAAATATCCCTAAAAAGTAGGAGCTTAGGCTAAATGTGTCTGAAATACCTTGAATGAAAATCAAATGTAGAAATCTTGTGAATCAAAGTCGAGCCAAGCTCCATTATGAACCTCTATCCATCTTATTAGCCTACGAAGGTCGCATAATAGGCTAACCATGAACTCAGAACATGTCAATTAAAAAGGGGACATGACAATCCGCCCCTCCTAGAATTGCTTGCCCTCAAGCAATCACTGAATGATAAATCAATCAACCCACCTGGATCCCAAATGTAGTTAGGATCTCCACCACTGTCAATTAACACGAACCCCATGCCATGTCCATCCCAACTCTCATGTAATGGTGTCACATGATCTCTAGTACTAAGATAAGCACCCCAACATCCAATCCATAAATGAAAATCAGCAAGCAAACTCTGTACCTGAATAATATCTAAAACTGGATTGTGAAGGCTAGACATAGTCATATCATCATCAACCTATGACCCGACTGTAACAGAAAGTTGAGTCCTCACCACATGTGACAACTCCTGAACTGAACTCACCTCAAGACCAAGCTCATCCTCGTACCTCTCCTGTGTTGGTGCCAATGTGCTCTCGTCATCACCCTCTATCATGTTATGTGGTATAGGTATCTCCATCCGATGAAAAAACATATATCTGAAGCTGCTGCCCCGTATTGCCTTAAAAATATGTGTCATCCCATCAACATTAAAGAGAACCTCCATGTCCTTGAGATGAAGAGTAACTTCCTCAAATGAATGAAGCCACTTCATACCCAAGACTAAGTCTATATCCCCCATGTTTACCACATAATAATCAGCCTTGAACTCATAGTCGTTCAAGCGCAATGGGAGGTCTCTAATCATACGATCACACTTAAGAGTGTGACCATCGGCTACCTTAACACTGATGCCCTCAAAATCTACAGTAGTGAGTCCATGCTTCTCCACAAATCTAGCATCTATGAAATTATGTGTGGCCCCTGTATCAAGAAGGGTGATAACCTTCTGCCCTGCCAAAACTCCACAGAGTCTGAATGACTCATCCGACTGAATGCTGGATATGTGTGCCTCCTGTAGGTGAAGCTCTAACTCTGCCTCTGCATTAGGCCCTGAAGCCTCTACCTCTGCCCCCTCAGAACTGTTATGCTGTTTGGAATCCTCAGAATCTGAATCCTCATAATATATCCACATCATACGATTCGCCTTGCCCTTAGGCCTCAAAGGACAATCGTGATGGATATCATATGGACCTTTGCAGTAGAAGCAAAGCTTCTTCCTGCATAGATCATTAAGCGCCTCATGATCCAAAGGTGGTGCTACTGGATTAGCCTGTGAATCATTTTTAACCTTGGATTTATCTATGTTAAAACCCGGTCTCTCTGTATCCCCGTGGGAGTGATTATGGTCTCTAGATGAAGAAGCACCTCTGGAATTAGATTTATTGGATGGGGCTACCATCTCCATGTTACGTGCCTTCTTCATAGCTACTTGTAATGAAGGAGGATCAAAGGCTTTGATCCAACCTCTCAATGGCTTTGTCAATCCCTCCATGAAGAGAACTACCAATCTACGCTCTGAAATATTGGGCACCATGACTGCCAATCTCTGAAACTCACCAATGAAGGACTCCAAGTTACCTGTTTGTCTCAACTGTGCCAAATCTCGAAAGTAAACCTTAGGATCTTTCCTGTCAAACCGCTCAACCAATCTATCCACAAAGTCCTGGTACTCTGTTACCTGATTATGCTGAAGTGTTACCATACCATGGTACCACCAATCATGTGCTACTCCATCCAAGTGCAAAGTGGCGTATTTGATGGCCTCTATCTCTGACATTGGTCTCAATGCCAAAAAGGTGTCAAACTTGTGAACCCAAGCTTGAGCTGTCATCTTGCTACTGCCGTCAAAATTAGTCAACGAAAGCTTACCAGTAGCCTTCTTCAGCTCACTAAACTGAACTCTAGGCCTCCTGTCCTGTCTAACCAATCTGTAGTGCTCTCTCCTAAGATTGAAAAAATGATCAAAGGTCGTCATCTCTTGAACATGAGGAGGTAATAAGTCCCACTCGTCATTTGCAGCCATGTAAACATCTGCAAATGGGTTATTCCCTGCCTCCTCTGCTGGTGCCTCTGGTTCTTCTTGAACAAATGTAGGACGTGTAGGTCTATCAGCTGTTCTGGAGTGAGTCTGCTGTGGTCTCTGATTAACCGTAGCACTCCTGTCATCTCTTTGGTCCCTATTCTATCCATCAGGTGCATTCATATCCCTTATCATAGTCATAAGTGCCTGTAGTGTCTGATTCATCTGCTATTGGCTTGTCATCATAGCATGGTGAAATTCTCTGGTGTCCTATTTAGCATCATACCTGTGGCCCCTAGGTGGGCTGCCCTCACGTCTGTCACTCATGATGATCGGTCTCTGATCTAACAACTGGGTACCTTCAAGCAAGGCTCAGCTGCGTGTGTTATACCTGTGTGGTCCCAACTCTTGTGGCTACATAAGATCTATAGACCCTCAGGCTGGCAAGATTTAGCTCTGATACCACTGTAATATCCCCTTAAAACAGGAATATATGAAAGACACAAAAAAACTCTGAACAAGATATAACTTATGTTGAATAAATTTAGAATGATCACAATAATATAGTCTCTTAATAGCAAATTACAGATCGTATCATTTGTCCTTCTAAACTATTACAATTGCAGTCCTTTCTTATGCATAAAAATATGAAATACAGTCTTAAAAACCCTGACTTAGCAAAACTGGAAGTGAAAATTGGATTCTGGACGGTCTCGGCCTACTGTGTCAAACACACAGTCGCTGGCATCGGTCGATAAACTGCCGACGTCGGTCACTGCAGGTTGACTTTCTGCCGACGTCAGTTTTCAGTCGACCGATGTCGGTCACTGGAAACCCTTTGTCTGCCGAGGTCAGTTCCTGAGCTGATCTGTATGGACCTGTACGGACTTTGTACGGCCGCCAATTAAGCACAACTTCCCTATTTCAACCCCTGATCTGGAAATATACTTTCTAGCACAGAAGATCTCTAGCTGTATAATTTATTGAATCAAAACAAGAATAAAGAAATACCTGGAATATCTGTAATAACTTCTGTGTGACGTTATCTCTCAACCCTATAAATTCTGTGATAGCTTCTGGATGAAGCTATCTCTCAATTTGGCAATAGATCAGCTGATATTCCATAGCCTCTTAATTACACACACTGAAGAGGGAACGTTCTCCAATGTAAATGGAATCCTGGAACCCTAGGCTCAGTCTTCACAGAAGAAATTCTTCAAAATCAATAATGAATAATCAATGGCATAATGAACAATGGCCTCCATGAGAAACCCTTATACCCTCAAAAAGATATGCTTGCCCTAATTAGGGTTTCTTAAATTAGAATTAGGGTTTCTAATTAAAAATAGGCTAAATAATTAATATTTGATTAAATCAATCAAATATTAATATCTCCCTCAATACATGTCGGATCCACGAACCGATCGAAGCTAGTGAATCGGGGAGTGATTCCACACATAACCATACCATAATAAAGGCGCTCCGCTGCATATCAAATATCCCTAAAAAGTAGGAGCTCAAGCCAAATGTGTCTGAAATACCCTGAATGAAAATCAAATGTAGAAATCCTGTGAATCAAAGTCGAGCCAGGCTCCATTATGACCCTCTATCCATCTTATTAGCCTACGAAGGTTGCATAATAGGCTAACCATGAACTCAGAACATGTCAATTAAAAAGGGGACATGACAGTTGCTCATGCTAAAGGTGTTAAGATTCTTCATGCCTAGGGAGATGCTGAATTGGTGGTTTGTTAGGTCAGGAATCTGTATCGAACTAAAAATGAAAGGTTGTGACATTATCACAATATTTTATGGGATTGCATTGAAAGTTTTGATGCTTTCAATATTTTTGCTATGCTAAGAGAATTTAATGATCATACAGATTCATTGGTTATTTTTGCAACCCTCATAGTTTCTCATAAAGACTTCAAAGGGAATAAGTACACTATTGAGTTGGTATTTCAACCAAGTGTACCTAATAATGCCAACCATTGGTAGGTGTTTAATGGTGACAATCAAATCATTGCTTTTCTGGAAAAGATGGATAACTTTGAGGAGCTTTATTTTGAAGGTAGCAAATCTCCACTACAGGAATCAGTTCCCAAAATAGATTCAAAAATTGGTGAAGAGTTCATTCAACTCAAAGGGAATAAAATTTCAAAAGGTTTGTTTTTTCTTGAGAATTTATTTGATAATCATGACAAGTATATCAAGTAGCGACAAATGGATTCGAGCTCCTCCAAGGAGTTTGATCAAATAAATTTGAATACGGAAGACAATCCCAAAATTGTCAACATTGGGAATTATTCTACTTCTAATGAAAAGCTCAAATTCATTACTCTTCTTCACCATTACATTGATGTTTTGGTATATTCTTATGATGATTTGAAATCTCTCAGGCCTAAAGAAAGTTGGCATGAAATTTTTCTTAAGGTTGGGTCATTGCCTCACAAGTAGTAACAAAGGCAATACAACCCTAAAATATTAGGTACTATCCTTTCTGAGATCCAGAAGATGTTAAATGCTAGAATAATTTTTCCAATCCATCATTCCACCTAGATCACTAACATAGTTCATGTAAGGAAAAAAATAGAGAAATTTATATCTGTGTTGATTTCAGAAACTTAAATCAATCTTCCCTAAAGGATAACTACCCCCTACCCATCATGGATCAAGTATTGCAAACAATGATCAGCTCAGAAATGTTATCAATGTTAGATGGTTTTTCTGGGTATAATCAAGTGGACATCAATGAAGTAGATCAACATAAAACCACTTTCACTATACCTTGGGGTAGATTCACATATCATAGAATGCCTTTTGGTCTAATCAATGCTGGCACCACCTTCTAGAGAGAAATGGATCTTGCCTTCAGAGACAAAATAGGAAAGTTTATTGTGGTGTATCTTGATTTCTTGACCATTTTTTATAAACATCATCCTGATCATGTGCATCATTTATAACAAGTGCTGGAACGTTGTCGGTAAAATGGTATTTCTCTCAATCCCAAGAAGTCAGTTTTTGAGGTTACAAAAGGTAAACTTCTTGGTCACACTATATCTTGAGAAGGCATAAAAATTGACTAAAAAAGAGTCAAATCTATCCAAAATCTTACTCTTCTTGCTAGTAAGACTACATTTCATTATTTCTTTGGAAAGGTGAATTTTTTATGGAGGTTCATTCTTGAATTCGTAGAGAAAACTCACCACATTGTTGACATAATGAAGGGTAAGGCCACTTTCTATTGGACTGTAGAAGGCAAAGCAACATTTGAAGATATCAAGAAAGCTATCACTCATGCCCTGATCTTGGTTTGTCTGGATTATACCAAAGACTTCATAGTATACAGCTATGCTTCTGAATATACACTTTCAATTATTCTGGTTTAACAAAATAAATAAGGTGTGGAATCTCCTATATCATTTATGAGTTGTCCTCTCAAAGCTCATGAATTGAAATATTCAAGCATGGAGAAGCATGCTTATGCCATGGTTAAGGTGGTAAAACATTTTAGATTCTATATTCTGAATTCACATACTGTTGTTCTACTGCCTGCTACAATAGTGAAATCTATTTTAACTCAATAGGAGTTTGGTACTAAAAGGGGAAACTAAATTTTTAAAATTCAAGAGTTTGATCTTGATATCAAACCTACTAATCTTGTGCAAAGAAAAGGTATCTGCTAATTAATTACTGATAACATACCAAAGGAAACAAGACATGAAGAAACAGAGGTTGAAGACATGCCTACAATTCTCTTCATCACTACTACTGATGAGTGGTATTCCAATATTGCTCATTTTCTTACCTATGGTGAGTGTCCTACCCATATATATTACAAATAAATAATAAATGTTAAGTTGAAAGCTGATAACTATGTCTTATGGGACAATGGTCTGTATAAAAGAAGCCTTGATGGGGTATTTATTTGTTGCATGGACAAGGTGCAACAAAGTAGATTTTTGAAGTCTTTCCATAATTTGTCTTGTGAAGAACATTTTTTTGCACCTGTGATGGCTCACAAGATTCTACGAGCTAGATACTATTGTTACACTTTTCAATATGCATACAATTGGGTACGTAGGTGTGAGTTGTGTCAATAGTTTGTTGGAAAACCTAAGTTGGCTGCATTACCTCTCAAGTTGGTGGTGATTGAAGAACCTTTTCAACAATGGGATATTGATTTCATTGGCATCATGAACCCATCTTCAAGTGTCAGACACAACTATTTTGTCACCGCAATAGACTATTGCACCAAGTGGGTGGAAGCCATTCTAGGTAAGCATGCTACTTCGGAAGTAGTATGTAATTTCCTTAAGGAAAATGTTGTTTCTCGATTTGGAGTTCCAAATAAGATTATAGTAGATAATTCCAATTATTTCTCTTCTTATGAGATCACTGACTTTTGCTACAATCATGGGATTATTCTTTTCCACTCCTCAGATTACTATCTGCAAGGAAATGGTTAGGCATAATCAAGTAACAAGAATTTGGTTACTATTATCAAAAAACTGATAGATGACAATCAGAGAACTTGGCATAAAGTGTTGTTTGATGCTTTTTGGGTAGACAAGATTACACCCAAAAGGGCAATAGGTATGTCACCATTTCAACTTTTGTATGGTTTGAATGTGGAGATACCAATCACCCTAGAACTACCAGCAGTGAAGTTGGCGAAGGCAGTCAAAGATCAAACTTTTGATAATTCTATTAATAAAAGGATCATGTGCGTAACTGAACTAGATGAGCAATGGACTATGGTAGTAGATCGTATCACTGCACATCAAAATCAAGTAAAGAAACTCTTCGACAAGAGAGCAAGGATTCATTATTTTTAGATTAGAAATCAAGTCTTGTTGTGGGACAAGAAGAGATAACCAAAAGGAATGCATGGAAAATTTGATTCATTGTGGAGAGGTCCATTCACTATTCATCAATCCTATGGTGTAAATAGTTTCTTGCTAGAATATCAAGATGGAACACCATTCTCACTGCCTCATAGTGGGCAACATCTGAAACACTTCAATTCTTGAAGTATCAGATGAGTTCATTTGTATATTTGTATAGTCTTATGTTTATTTATTTTTATTTAGTTTCTCATGTATTTTTCTTTTGATAGCTTGAATCCATGGCCCAATGGCATAGATTAAGGCACTTAGATACTAGTTTCTAGTCTCTTTGATCATTTCAAAGTTCAATTGATGGATGTTCCCCAACTGGAGCTAGCTACTATCCCCAAAGTCCCCAAAATTAGCTATGCTTATTTTGGTGGACAACCCCTATGAAACTTGTCTATTTCATGAACATACTCTAAGTTCATCATTTGAGGCAATATTTTCTTGATCTCAAGCATAGTTGTCTGACATCCTGGGAAAGTTTATAACACTCTCTCATCATGATTTTTCAAAAATCATGAAACCCATTGTAATCTTTATCTGATCAAAATGTCAATTTTGATCATTTTTATGGTGTTAGATATTTTTCATTTTCTACATGCAAAGGCGGCATTTTATGCCACTCTTGCATGTTTTTCCTTTTCTACATGCAAAGGTGGCCTTTTTTGCTGCTCTTACATATTTTTTCTTTTATACATGTAAATGTGGCATTTTTTGCTGCTCTTACATGTTTTTCCTTTTGTACATGCAAAGGCAGCATTTTTTGCCGCTCTTGCATATTTTTTCTTTTCTACATGCAAGGGCAACATTTTTTGCCGCTCTTGCATATTTTTCTTTTTCTACATGTAAAGGCAGAATTTTTTGCCACTCTTGCATGTTTTTCCTTTTCTACATGTAAAGGTGGCATTTTTTGCTATTCTTGCATGTTTTTCCTTTTCCACATGCAAAGGTGGCATTTTTTGCTGCTCTTGCATGTTTTTCTTTTTCTACATGGAAAGGCAGCATTTTTTGCTGCTCTTGCATGTTTTTCCTTTTCTACATGCAAAGGTGGAATTTTTTGCCACTCTTGCATGTTTTTATTTTTTCTAAATGGAAAGGTGGCATTTTTTTCCACTCTTACATTTCTCCATGCAAAGGCGGCATTTTTTGCTGATCTTGCATTTCTCTATGCAAATGTGGCAATTTTTAACACTCTTGCATTTCTTCATGCAAAGGTGGCAATTTTTGCCGCTCTTGCATTTCTCCATGCAAAGGTGGTAATTTTTGTCACTCTTGCATTTATTCATGCAAAGGTGGCAATTTTTGTCGCTCTTGTATTTCTTCATGCAAAGGTGGTAATTTTTTCCACTCTTGCATTTCTCCATGCAAAGGTAGAAATTTTTTCCGCTCTTACATTTCTTCATGCAAAGGTAGTAGTTTTTTCCGCTCTTGCATGTTTTTCAATTTTTACATGCAAAGGCATCATTTTTTGCCACTCTTGCATGTTTTTCTTTTTCTCAATGCATAGGCGACATTTTTTGATGCTCTTGCATTTTTCTCTTTTCTCCATGCATCGACGGTACTTTTTCCTACCAATGCATGGATTTTCCCTATCACATGTGAGGGTGGAAATTTTTGCCATGAAGCAAATGCAAATATCCTCCATATGCAAGGGTGGTTATTCTTGCCACCCATACAAACATCCTCTTGAATTTCCTAACTCTGGGGTATTTTCAAGTTTGCTTTTTTGAACCTGCTTTCCTCTAGTTTTTTAACCTACTCGCACTTTAGCCCTTTGAAGCATATCCCCATGGTCATGATCATCGACATTCAATTTTTCTAGATTGCTAGTATTTCCCCTGATTTCATGATCATGACTTTTATTGCAATTTCTCTTAGGGATCCTTTTTCATCGACATCATTTTAACAAAAGCTCTTTTAGATGACTAAGGTTTCTTTGAAGAAGTCAAAGACAATGAAGTAAAAATATCAAGGTATTTTTCCAATCACCTCGATTACTTATAATGTCGATGACATTAGAGATATAGAGATTAGTTATGTGGATATGGTTGAGTTCATGGAAAGAACTAAGTCAAAAAACCCTAGCTACAAGATGAAGATAAGGCATTTTTAGTAGCCTCTGTGGACAATATTTAGGTTAATCAGTTAACTCTGGATAATCTAAAAACCAAGTTAACTAGTCATTTAAAATTAGTTACAGTAGTGAGAGATGCCATAGTCAGAGCTAAGATAATCTTCAAGAACATTGTTACTCTAGATAGTATCAAAATGCAGGAAATTATCATTATGTACAATGATTACATGAAGAAAAATGGGGATGGGATTTGAAATTGTTCTTCCTTGGTTTAATTTCCATTTTTCAATTGAACTTTTGTAACCACTTTGGACATTTTCACATGTACTTTTGTCATATGTAATTACATGTAAAAATATGGAAAGTCCAAAGTCAACAAAGACTTTTATCTTTGACTAGGTCAAAATATTTAAGTTTTTTCTAAATCTTCAAGGCCTCTCCCTATAAATAAAGAGAGCCTATTTTATAATAAGGATATCTTTTAGTTATTGAAAGAAACTCTACCCAAATTGAGATGCCTTTTGAGAGTTTGAGCTCAGATTGTAAATCATATTTTCTTAAATGAATGAGAAAGCAAGTGACTTTTCAAACTTTGTATTGGAATAACTTGTGTTGTTTAGGAAATTGTTCTTACATCCTTTTCTTAATGCAATCTTATCTATTTGATTAAACAAGTAGAGCGAGTGAAAATAATCTGGAAGATGTTCTGAAGATCGATTATGGAGACTTTGTGCTACTATAATTATCTTTAGTTTGAGTTTTCTTTGGTTTTTGTATGAATGGTATTGGAAAGGCTTTAAACTACTTTTATCGTTTGTGCTCATATATTTTGTTGTAGTTTTTGGTGGAGACTTTGGGCTGCACTTCATCCTAATATTACATACTTTGTAAATTAGTAACAGAAGCAACAATATGCTTTGTACTCTTGTAGGTTTCTTGTGGTTTCTGCCCATATCAGGAAGTTTTATTTTATTTTGTAAACATCATTTATAAAAAAAGAGAAATGGATGGTATGATCTCACCCCTGAGTTAATTTTTAGTTAGATTAGTTTATAATATTTTATAGGGAACCTCCCCTCGCTGAGAGGAGAGATTTATCTCATTATGTTGTGTCTGATACACCCATTTTGCCTTTAGTTAGTTGATAAAAAAATATTCACCCAACATATTCCTATCCACATATAATGCCTATGCCAAGTTTGAGAAGAAAAGGGCAGGGATAAGGTATCATTCTAGAGCTCTAAAAGTACCAAAAAAACCACTGAATCTTAACAATGAAATCTATAGAGTGATGATAAGAAAAGAGCCTTACCCTTCATTGTGATAGCTCTATACTATGCCAAAGAGGGGGAAAAAATTCCAAGTGGTTCAAAAGACACTCTTGAGTAAATTTTTCATGAGGGAAGATATATTTTAATGTAATTCCCCCAAGCTTATTCTCTATTTATGCATAGGCCTAGGAACTGGCACTCATAGCCAAGCAAGTACGATAGTGAGTTTTCTCTTCATCTTTATGTTTTTGGTGGAATATATCCCTTTGAAATGTAAGTAAAGATATGGGTAGGTGGTAGATGGTTTCTTAAAATCTAAGATAACCTCTGAGCATCATCATCAAAGTCCATTTGAAGCCATGACAACCTACAACCAAAATGGAGTTTCAAGCTTAGAAAAAGGTCTCTTTTTGTATAGATGGTTTAGATTGTGTTCATAGTCTCGAAAGGATTATTAAGGACTATGTCAAGATCCAAATTATCTTCATGATGTATCAAGTATGGCCTTTGATTTAAAAACACCTCAATTATCCCTAAATCACTACCTACAAGCTTGTACAAACTGAGACAAGCATTGAGGTGAAGTTAGTATTCTTAATGATGATAATGACACCTAAGGTTATTTGATGAGTCCAAAATCATGTGGAATTCAAGGTGAGTTATTAATAAGTGATTTAAACATTAGTTTAAGGCCTAATTCATGAGCAGTCAACATCAATAGGGGTAGAACCATGACTGTCAAAATCATGTAGGGTATTCTAGTTAAGGACATGGAAATGGAAGTAAGGCTAGTTTTAAGGATTATAAGGTAAAGTAAAAGCAAATTAAGGTTTTATAACCAAAGGATAATGAGTAAGAGATCCAAAAACATCAATCCAAACTCAGACCATGACCTATAAGTAGGGCCTTAAGAAGTGTCTCAGTCCAATGAGCAAGTGACCTAATCTTAGGAGTGAGGGAAATGAACTCCTAGGAGACAAGGATGGTTTATAAAGGGAAAATGAGTGTTGTTTGGCTATGATAGGTCATTGAAAGGAAATAACATGTCTCCTACATGAAAAAAACAACCTACAACTAACCTTTAAAGTGTTAAGAACACACATAACTTTAAGTGGGATGAAGGTAATTAGAGGGTCAAGTACCTCCACAAGGCCAAGTAAGAATCTACAGGGCTTGAATATGGTGATAGGAACCTTAAATAACATGGAGAGATAGATAAAACAAGGCAAATATATCAAATTTCTCCACTTATGAGGTCAAAAAGGCTAATTCCATCCCCAACTTGCATGCAGTCACCTTCAAAAGTTAGTTTTGAGTTTCATGCTAGTTGGAGGGGTAAATGGAGGAGATAAGAGCTGAAATTTAATACAAGGGGTGTTCATGACCTAAGGAAGCCTCCCATGTATTCAAAAATTATGAACAAGAAGGGCTAATACTCTCTATTTTGTCTCAGAGATAGGCCACTTTTAGGGCTTAAAACTTACAAAAGAGAGAGAAAATGGTGGAAATTGAAGGCTAGGGTTGAAGTGGCTCAGAACACAAGTTAGGAAAAGCTTGGATAAGCATGAAAAAACATGAATTAAGGATCCTAAGGTGTTTTAAAAATCTTAGGTGTGATAAATCCATGATAGAGGATCCAAAGCCATTAGATATAGTGGAGAGGTGTTGTCCTAAGGGGAGTTCAAAAGCATTTTGAATGCTAGAAAGTGGATGAATATGGACTAGGATAGACCCATGGGGCATAATTTGACCTGTTGGAGCTATTGTAATGAATAAGAGACCCCAAATTGATCATTCTTGGACCCAATGTCATGACAGGGTATGTAAAGAGAAGGGGTGCAATTGAGAAGGTCACTTCAAATGCTCATACCTACCTAGATACTTTTCATGGGATTCCAAGAAGTTGTAATAGGTTGAATGGGCTCTAAAACAAGCACTTTTGGTGTTAGTTTAAAACTCTAATGTTAGAGGTTTATGAACAATCCTTAAAATGCCAATGCACCTAATACCCTTCAAAACCCCTATTTTGGGACCTAATTGGAGAGATGAGGTTAAAAATTCACCTAGATGGAATAATTTGACCCTAGGACTTGAACGAAAGCTATTGAAAACTCCATGAGGATTAAAGTCATGGAGTCATATTATATGTAATCTATACAAGTGATTTAGGAAATAAGTTTCATTGACATTTTCTTATTTTTTTAGGTCCTGAAGATGATCAATGGATGGTAATCACTTAGGAGGATATCTTGGGACTTGAATCAACTATAAATTCCATTTATAGAGCTTGGGAATGCACATAAGTGTCCCTATTAAGCTTCTCACTTTAGCTAGTCCAAAATGAGAAGAGCAATCACATAGTGGAAAGAGTGGTAACTCAAATTTGGAGGTCTTTTAAGGTGTTTTGGTTGGATTTGAGCATATGAAGTGTCCTAAAATGTGTAAAAATACCCCTGGTATGGATCAGTTGGGGAATATTGAAATATTCTAGTGCCAAGTGTCAAAACAAGCTGATCAGAGAGTGATCATGGCTATAAAGTGATGATGAGCTTGTGTAAGAGAATTTCATGATGAAGGAAACCCCCAATGTAGGTGGAATCATATTTTTAACTCCTTCTCCTCATCATACATGAGACATTTATCCATAACATGCATTGGAATGCTCAAATAAATCATGATGAAGGTAGTTTCACAAAGGAATAATGATTGAGAGGATTGTTATGCCACACTTGGAAGAGGAGGCTAATTTGGGTTGTGATCAAGTGTAATTCAATTTCATGACTCATTTTTCATTCCATCCACATGCCTTGTAACTAATTTTCACCTTTGACACTTGTCCTTGTGCCTATTCAACTTCTCACTTCTCTCTCTTCTTCTAAATTCTATAAATATGAGCCATTTTGGCTATTGTAAGGGATTCCAACTCTTGGCATGGTGAAACCCTACCAAAATTATACCTTGATTTGTAATTAAGCTAATGAGAAGTAATATGGTTATACTCTAAGTCCATTTGCACTATGTGTTAAAGTGATCCATCTATAATGTTAAGTATAGATTAAGTTTATCTTGTTTTCATGCAATCCTTGAATATGTTATTGCAAATGACTTCTCTCCTAATAGGTCATGAAGTGTATGCTACCGCAATAGACTCTTGAAGTGTGTATGAGTTTGGTAGTGTCATATATAACCTTCCCTTAACTTGCCTTCATTTGTTGAGTTGTTATTTGCCTTCATGAGAAACACTAATGCTAGGGAGCTCCATTAATGGTGTTGAGGCTAGTTTGGTTGTCTTATTTCATTATGCAAATTCCAAGTGTATGAATAGAAGCAACTCTTGGTGTATCACCTCATAGTTTAGGTTTGATTTTAGTTTTAGTATCATAAGCACATCAAGTAATATCTAGGGAGCTAGCCTTCATACTCTAGAGATTCATCTCTCCTACAAGTTCACCCATAATTTGAGAGATGATTCAATGTTGCATCAAATTTATAAGTCTTTATAGAGTGTCTTAGGGTGCTATATTTTGTGCCAAAAATTCTAGGATGCCCAGTGGGATAAGGTCCAAATATTTGGGATATTTTTGGTGTGTCTTCTCTCTTATCAAATTTTGGAAGCATCCAAGCAAGCACCAATGGAGACTCCAAATGAAATTATGTTTGTAAGCAACCCATGTATTTATTGATAAAGATTTTAATCAATTCTTGTCTTTTCATGTGATTTATGAAGTTGATATGGATGGTTATGAGGATAATCCTTACCATACACCTCACTATCAACCTTTTTATGACCCTTTATATCCTTCTCAATAGTCCTATCAAGAATATCATCCTTCTTATGAGTCATGGAAGTTCTATGGTCAACCTAGTCCCTTTCCATATGAGTATGCTATTGTTGACCAGCCGTATGACCCATATTCTCCTTAACCTTGTCATGAGGAGTCAAACAACACCATTAGTTAGGAGGAAAAATATGAAGCTTTGAAAACCTTGCTTTAATAAATTAAACAACCCAATCACTTTATTTAAGCTTACTACACCTATCATTATCAAAATATGTGGGTAGTTATGCCAAAGTTTCTAGAATTGGAAAAGCATATGAGTGTGCTAGATAAGTGTTGAGATGAAACTCTTGGTGGTCTTGTGGATTAGTTAAGAGTTTCAATTAGATTTTTAATGGACATGTGGGGGTATGTTGATGAAGAAAATCAATATGTCATTAGTGAAGGATTGCCCATGGAAAGAGAGGCTTTTCAATGGTGGATTGATATGTTAGAGAGATAGGAAACTCAAGAGGCAATGGAACAAGTTGTAGTTGTAATAGAATCTCCAAAAAGCTATTAAGAGCCTCAAGAAGATGAAGATGATGATTAAATCTTGTATGAAGAAGATCTCCTTTCTATTGCTCATCTTATCTTACCTCTCCCTCAAGAGCCCATTCAAGAAGTTTCACCCATCTCCATGCCCATCCATGAACATCAAACTCCATCCCAAACTGATAGACCTATATACCTCTCTTCTACCATTCCTCTCCTTGAATAAGAACCTATTCAATCCTCAAAAGAGCCTACTAGTTCCAAGCTTCCAACTTGGGACTAAACTATGAAATCTTGGGGAAAGAAAGAGGTTAAATGAGAAGTTTAAGAAGATGATAAAAATAATGAGGTTTATATGGAATAAAGTGATGTTCCCTCAACCAAACAAAGCCTTGTTTCTATCCAAGAGTCATTTCAAGATCTTTCTCTTTCTTCCATATCCATTCATGAGCCTCTCACTACACCTTACATTATTTCTTCAACTCATTCATCCATTTTACACCCTCCTACCCCATTTATTCTTCAAGAAGGAACTCTTTTAAGGAAAGCATCAAAGGAGGAACAAATTCAATTTTCATCAGAGCAAGGGGATGACACAAGTAATGATGAAGAAGAATTTATCATTGGATCTCAACTTGGGGCTATCAATCATAACTCACCCTTCTTGAACTAAGAGAAAGAAGACTCAAATGAAGTTATAGCTAATCATAAGAAGGATGAGGATATAATTGGAGTGGACCATATGACCAATGATCAAGATGAGGTGTTTGAAGAATAAATTCATGAGGAAGAGCTGATCTTTGATGTGAGAGATGATAAAGAAGAATGGATATAGCAGATTGAGATTCTAAAAGAGCTTGAATAACTTTGTAAGGTTGAAGACAAAGTATATGAGAAGATAGAGAAATAAGTCTCCATGAGAGATAATGATTAATATTGGGAAGATTACACTAAGCTCCTTGATGAGCTTAAATAACTTACAATCGACAAACCAGTTACCCATTCTCAAGACATCATAGGAATCCAAGAAACATGCTTTAGTGAGGCATCATTAGATCATGTAAAAAATAATGAGTCTTATGAAGAGGCTAAGGTAGTTGAAGTGAAAGAAGAATTCATCTTTATAGATGATTTGTTTGAATTTGTCTCAACTGCATTTAAATCCATGCCAAGAAGATTGACCAACACCGTAAGAAAGATGAAGGCTTCCATGCTAATGTTCAAATGGAAACTTGTCTCATGTATCCCTTCATTATATGAGGAAATAAGAGTTTTAGGATTTATTTTTATCCAAGAGGGAGAGATTATTTTAGGATATTTTGTGTTTAATTTGGTTTTATTTCAGCTTGCTGTTGTATTCCCTAAGTGCTCTTGAAGCGCAAGTTATGTTTCCTTCCCTTTGTTGGTGTGTGTCTTTGATTTTATGTGTGTGGGTCAACCATATTGTTTCCCTTGATATAAAGGTTTTTTCAAGTCAATTTGAGTGACCATATATGTGACTCCATGCCCAATGGAAGGATTAGGCAATTGGTCTTAGGCATTGCTGGATGCCACCCTTAGGAATCACCAATAATGTTGACCAAATTTGACTCCAAGTAAAATTTGGGTCAAACCCAACTATTTTGAACTTTTGAAGAAGGTTTCATGTCATATGGGTTATCATAATGTTTTAAACATCTTACTTTCCCTTCCCCTAGTCCCTATTGAAGTTCATTTCCCTTATACTGACCTAGTCAAACAAAGTAAACATTGGTCAACCATGGTCAAACTTATTCAAAGCCTAAATTTATTTAGTAAATGTCCTAAAATGGTCCTTGACATGTTTTAATATGTTTACAAGTCATAAAATGTCCATTTTATAAGTTTCATATGTAAAAGGGGGTATTTGGTAACATTTCTAGCCCATTAAATCACTTGTATAGACTTCTAAGGAGGAAAACTTATCACCAAGGTGGATCTCAACATGGATAAGGTCAAATCATGTTATTATCTATCATAGGTCAGTTAAAGAGTCAGTCATGAGTAGGAAATGGTAGTTTTCCTTGATTTTAGGCCCCTTTGAGCACTTGTACAAACTACTAAAGCTCACCATCAACTAAAAATATGGTGGTGTGACTCTTCACCTCCCCACAGGGCATATCCATCTTTGGATTGCATATATTGAATAAAAATTTTCATCTACAACTCATTTCTATTCTTTTTCCACTGGCAAGCCAAGGGCAAGTTCAAGCACTATACAAGTGGAGTTAGGAAGAATGATTCTACAGGTGGATAGTACTCTGATTACACTTCAAATCCATAATAATAAGTCTTATATTGGTTTCTCTTCCTTCATGAACAATCATTTACACTCCAAATAATTTTTTATGGAATTGCATCCAAGAGGGGTATAAGTTTGTATATATTTCTTATTTTTAGAGATCCATGGAGTTGTGTGAGTTTGATGAAGTATTTTTAGGTGGGAATAAGGCCCTCTCTTATTTTTGTTTCATCATCCAATGCCTTCAATATCAATTCCATTTAAGGATATTTCAAAATTGTGCTTATTTTTAAAGTTGGCAACCATATATGGGTAACCCAAGTTTTGCAATGTGGGAAGAGTTCCATGAGATGTTTAATGCTTGTAACCATGTTTGAAATTTTATTTCATTGAATAAAATTTTGAGAGATTATATTAACCACCGTTTCAAATCCAAATTGCCCATATATTATCTAGTCCACTGCCTTGCCACTTATAGTCATCTTCTACAGGAGCTTTATGAAGTTGTACGGAGTTGTCAATGGTGAAAACATGATGGATTCCATTTGGAGGTTATATAATACCCAAAATATCATAGTTTTCATGTCATGAACGTTAGATTCTATGCCAAGGTAAATTTTTCCCTTTAAAGAATGATCAGACTAAGTTCAGGGCTCACAATCCTTAAATGAACAAAATAGAGTTCCTAATTATTTTTGAAGTTTTCATAAAATAATATCATGATTGTTTTGAAGGATAATAATGTATTCATATTGTATTCCTATCCACATAAAATGTCTATGCCAACTTTTAGAAGAAAATGGAAAGGATAAGTTAGCATTTTAGAGCTTTAAAAGTACCCAAGAAACCACTGAATCTTAACAATGAAATCTATAGGGTGATGATAAAAAAGGAGCCTTACCCTTAATTATGATAGATTTATAATATGAAAAAGGGTTAAATAATTACAAGTGGTTTAAAAGACACTCTTGATCAAATTTGTCATGAGGTAAGATATATTTGGATGTAATACCTCCTAAGCCCATTCCATGTCCGTACACAAGCCTAGAAATTAGCACTCACAGCCAGGCAAATAAGATAATGATTTTTATCATAATATTTATGTTTTGAGTGGAATTTATACCCTCTAAAGGTAAGTATAGATATGGGTAGGTTTTAGATGGTTTTTCAAACTCTAAGATAACCTCTGAGCATCATCATCAAAGTCCATTTGAAGCTATGATAACCTACAGCCAAAATGGAGTTTCAAGCTTGGAAAAGGTTCTCTTTTTGTATATATGGTTTAGATTGTGTTCATATTATAAAAAGGATGATTAAGTAATATGTAAATATCCCAAGTATCTTCATGATTTATCAAGGAAGGGCTTCCATTTACAAATGCCTCATTTATCCCTAAATCACCACATATAGGCTTGTATGGACTGAGATAGGTAGTGAGGTGAAGTTAGTATTCTTAATGATGATAATGCCACCTAAAGTTAATTTATGAGTCCAAAATAATGTGGAATTTATGGAGAGGTATTAATAATTTCTTCAAACATTGGTTTAAGGACTAATTTATGAGCAATCAACACCAACAGGGGCAGAACCATGATTGTCATAATCAGGTAGGGTATTCTAATTAAGGACCTAAGAATGGAAGTAATGATAGTTTGAAGGATTATAAGGTGAAGTAAAATAAAAATAAGGTTTTATAAACCAAGGATCATGAGGAATAGATCCAAAAACATCAATCCAAACTTAGACCATGACCTATAGGCAGGGTCCTAAGAAGTGTCTCAGTCCAATTGCAAATGGCCTAATCTTAGGAGTGAGGGTAATGAAATCCTAAGAGACAAGGATGGATTATAAAGGGAAAATGAGTGTTTTTGTATATAATAGGTAATTTAAAGGAACTAACATGACTCATACATATAAAAAACAACCTATAACCAACCTTCAACGTGTTAAGAACACACACAGCTGCAAGTGGGATGAAGACAATTAGAGGGTCAAGGGCCTCCACAAGGCCAAGTGAGAATCTCCAGGGATTGAATATGGTGCTAAGAACCCAAAATAACATGGATAGATAGATAAAAAAGGAAAATATATCAAATTTCTCTACTTATGAGGTCAAAAAGGCCAATTCCACCCCCAACTTGTAGACAGTCACCTTCATAAGTTAGTTTTGAGTTTCATGCTAGTTGGAGGGGTAAATGGAGGAGTTAAGAGCTAAAATTTAATATAAGGGGTCCTCATGACCTAAGGAAGCTTCCAATGTATTCAAAAATGATGAAAAATAAGGGATACTACTCTCTATTTTATCTTAGATATAGGCCACTTTTAGGGCTTAAAACTTACAGAAGAGAGAGAAATGGTGGAAATCGAAGGCTAGGTTTGAAGTGGTTCAGAATAAAAGTTGGGGAAATATTGAGTTTTGCATGGACAAACATGAATGAAGGATCCTAAGCTGTTGTAACAAGCTCAAGTGTGATAAATCCATGAAAGAGGATCCAAAGCCACTAGATCTAGTGGAGAGGTGTTGTCTTATGGGGAGCTCAAAACCATTTTGAGTGCTAGAAAGTGGATGAAATGGACTAGGATAGACCCATGGGGAATAATTTGACTTTTTGGAGCTATTTTAATGAATAACATACCCTAAATTGATCATTATTGGACCTAATATCATGATAGTGTATGTAAAGATAATGGGTGCAATTGAGAAGGTCACTTCAAATGCTCATACCTACCTAGAGACTTTGCATGGGATTCCAAGAAGTTGTAAGAGGTTGAAGGGGGTACTAAAAAAACACTTGTGGGTGTTGGTTTAGAAATATAATGTTAGAGGTTTATGAACAATCTTTAAAAGGCCAATGCACCTAAAAATCTTAAAAATCCCTATTTTATTACCTAATTAGAGATATGAGTTTCAAAATAAACCTAGATAGAAGAATTTGACCCTAAGACTTGAAAGAAAGTTGTTGGAAACTCCGTGAGGATCAGAGCCATGGAGTCATATTGTATGGAATCCATACAAGTGATATAAGAAATAAGTTTTCTTGACATTTTATTATTGTTTGTAGGTCCTAAGATGATAAATGGATGATAATAACTTAGGAGGATATCTTGGGACTTAAATCAACTTGCCATGACATTTATAGAGCTTGGGAATGCCCACAAGTATCCCTGCCAAGCTTCTCACTTTAGCCAATCTAGAATGAGAAGAGTGATCACATAGTGGAAAGAGTGGTAACTCAAATTTGGATGTCTTTTAAGGTTTTTTTGGATGGAGTTGAGCATATTAAGTGTCCTAACATGTGTAAAAATACCCCTGGTATGGATTAGTTGGGGAATATTGAAATATTCTAGTGCCAAGTGTCAAAACAAGCTAATTAGAGAGAAATCATGGTTACAAAGTGATGATGAGCTTGTGTAATAGAATTTCATGATGAAGGAAACTCCAAAAGGAGGTGGAATCATCTTTTTAACTCCCTCTCCTCATCACACATGAGACATTTTTCAATAACATGCATTGGAATGCTCAAAGAAGCCATGATGAAGGCAATTTCACAAAGAAATAGTGATTTAGAGGATTACTACATCATACTTGTAAGAGGAAGCTAATTTGGGATGTGATCAATTGTAATTTAGTTTCATGACTCATTTTTCATTCTATCCACATGCCTTGTAATTGATTTTCACCTTTGACACTTGTCCTTGTGCCTCTTCAACTTCTCTCTTCTCTCTCTTCTTCTAAATTCTATAAATATGAGCCATTTTGGCTATTGTAAGGGATTCCAAATCTTGGCATGGTGAATCCTTGCCAAAATTGTACCTTGATTTGTACTTAAGCTAATGAGAAGAAAAATAGTTATACTCTAAGCCCATTTGCTTTACGTGTTGAAGTGATCCATCTTGAATGTCAAGTATAGAATGAGTTCATCTTGTTTTCATGCAATACTTGAATACGTTGCTGCAAATGAATTCTCTCGTAATAGGTTTCATGAAGTGTATGCTATTGTAATAGACTCTTGAAGTGTGTATGAGTTTGGTAGTGTCATATCTGACCTTCCCTTCACTTTCCTTCATTTATTGAGTTGTTATTTGCCTTCATGAGAAACACTAATGCTAAGGAACTCAATTAATGGTGTTGAGGCTAGTTTGGTTGTCTTAGTTCATTATGAAAATTCCAAGTGTATGAATGGAAGAAACTCTTGGTGTATCACCTCCTAGTTTAGGTTTGATTTATGTATCTTTCTCTCCCTTTTCACCCATAATAGGGAGTTTTAGTAGCATAAGCACATCAAGTCATATTTAGGGAGCTAGATCTCATAATCTAAAGATTCATCTCTCCTGTAAGTTCACCCATAACTTGAGATATGATTCAATGTTGCATCAAATTGTAGGAGCTTCATAGAGTGTCCTAAGTTGCATTATTTGATGACAACAGTATCCAAGCATAACCTCATGAGGTGAATAATATCATTAACATACTTCTTGAATCCAAAAAAGAGAATCAATCCAATTTTCCTCCTCATCCTCTCAAAATTTTCCCTGTTGTATTATGAGGAACCCCACTTCTAATGTTATTACACCTCCCATTAAGCCTCTCCCTATTTTGGCACCCCTATTCACTCCTACCTCTTTATATCTTAGCCTAGAAACATATTTTCCTTCCCCTAAACTATCTATCCCCATGCCTACACATTTTAATTACACCCCTCCCATCACTACAACCAATGCTTCCCTTGAGCAAGCTCTTCTTCTCTTGCAAGCCAAACTAGTTAATATTGAGTAAACCATTTATCATACTAGCCATTGCTTAGCTTCTAGTACCTTATCGCATAACCCTTTATCTCCTCAAATTACATCTTATCCTCTTTCAAATGGATTTGTGGATCTTAAGCTTCATATTTATGAAGGAAAAGATCATCCATAACAACATTTATGTGCCTTCCATGTAGCTTGTCTAGATTATGTGGATAATGCCAAATTTTTAACTAATCTCTTTCTATGAAGTCTAAAATATTATGCTCTTAGATGGTACTATGATATTTCTCTCCAATAAATAACAAATTTGAACCCTTTGGAAAATTAGTTGTTGGCACATTTTTCTATCAGTATTGGTGAAAAATCATTCTATGCTCAAATTTCAAAGATAAAACAAGATCCAAATGAGATACTTGGTGAGTATGTCTTAAGATACAAGACTATGATTGCCAAAATGACAAGTCAAATGGTTGATAATGAGCTTAAAGATATTTTTACCCAAATCTTACTTACTCTTTTTTAGGAGTGTATCATGTTTGACAAGTTCAAATCCTTTGATGAATTATGACATATAATTAAAGAGCATTGTATGCAATGGGAAATGCAACATATCTACAAATCAATCCTAGCTCAAAGAAGATATACCCTATTTACACTTCTGATTGGGGTTATATTAGACAATTGGGGTCATGACTAATCTGGATCCACTAGACCTAATTAAGGGATCTTTTACCATAATAATATCACTAGGGAGGGTTCTAAAGCCTCTAGTCAAGTAAAACTAAGTAATAAATCTAAGTCCTGTGTTTTCATATTTACTAAACTAATAATAACTAAATAAAAATCTAATCTAGTGCTCACCAAAGATTGGGGCGCAAAGTGGGGGTAATAAATACTAAAAGTAAACATGTATAGAATACATATACTCACATTATTATATATAGAATTCTAATGCATGGAAGAGAAGTACAAATGTATATATATCTACTCTTACAAAGGAGGAACAAAGTTAGGAATACTTACCTTTGAAGATGAACCCATCAAGCCTCAATCTCTCCCTTGGCCAAGGTTTTTCACAAGAGGTTGTTGTGGTATGTAAGGATGACAAAGATAAATCAGCTCTATGCTACACAACCTATCAATGTATCTAAAAGACTTCTCCATAATACAAGATCTGTATCTCCAAATAAAGTATGAAACCCTAAGCTTGCTCCTCAAGTAGAATAGTGGATAAGCAGATGCATAATATATCTTAATTCTTCTCTTCTCTAAATAATGGTAAAATGAATGTGTTTATTTAGGTAGATTTAACCCTAAACCATTCTGAAAGTTTTAGCTAATAGGGTTGACCCAATCAACCTAGTATCATTATTGGCAAAAACTCACTAGGTTACAGACTAGGTCTACCAAGAGGTGATCTAGACCCTAAATAAGTTTGGTCAATAAGAGTACAAGGTTGCCACTACTGACATAGTCATGTAAACTATAAAAAGAGGTTTTAGGTGAGGAAAAGGGGTAATGATGGTAGGAAAATACTAGAGGAGTGTGTAAAAGATAAGGCCAAGCTTAGGGGAATGACTTTAGGAGAAAAGTGTGTAAATAGAAAGTGGCAGAAGGGATAATAATTTGGTGAAGCACTAATGGTCTGCCCACCCCTTTCATGGTACACCCCTTAAGGCATGCACTTAGAGAGATTAAGAATCAATGGGTTCTTGTAAGATAGAGAACATTAATAATTTATAAAATTTTAAAAATATTATGTGTATACATATGCCCCACTCGAAGCTCATCATGTGTCATATAGGTGTAATGTGGGATGGTGCTTCATGAAAAGAACATGATGTCACATAATGCTAATGCTAAGTAAAGTAAAATAAGGCTAAAACAAGATAAATGAAATGACATAATTAAAAAACACATACCTTTACTTACCTTAGTGTTGTAGATAAATAAGGAAATGTAAGAGATGTGAAGGTGTCCAATGTGAGGAACATTAGGTGAACCTGTAGAGACTAGTGCAAGAAAGCAAAAAATCAATTTTTTTGTAACCTATGCATGTAATATCTAGAAAAATTATCTATGATGTTAGGATTCTAGAAATATTTATGGTTTAGAAAATGAGTTAGTAAAAACAAAGATATGATCAAAACAAGGAATATGTTGGTAAATATTTGAAGGGTAAACATTTGTGAATAGTAAATATTATTAGGGTGAAAAATAATTCATTTGATATTGTTTGACTATTCTAAAGGAAAAATATAGCTATGAGAGACCTAGTGAGAGCCTAAAGAGATAAAATGGTGAGGAGATGATAGTTGAGATGAGGAAGATGCCTAGCACCCACAACGAGTGCAACATAGGTAAGCAACTTATAATTTAATTTTTTTTAAAGATTTTATTTGAAATTGAGTGTTTTATATAAATTAGACAATTAGGAAAAATCTAGAGATCGAAATGAACCCTAGGAAAGGTTTAGGGACACTAGGGGTCAAACGGGGAACTAGGTTAAAAAGGGCTAGAGAAATAAATGTGTAAGGCATTTATTATAATGGGTCAAAGAGTGTCATATTGAAAGAATAAGGTTGACCTAGTTGACCTAGTAAGTAGAAAATAAAGTTTTGAAAGGGCCGACCTAGTAGGTTTTATCTGACTTAGTTTGTTAGGGAAAGGGATGACATAATACATCATGGCCAACTTAGTTTGTTAAGTCAAAAGATTGACTTAGTACTATAAGGGGGAAAAAGAAGGTCAATTGAGTTTTTTTAAGTCCAATATGCTGACCTAGTATTGTAGGGTTGACTTGGTTATGTGGTAAGTTGTCGATATAGTACTAAAATAAAGGAAAATGGTTGATATAGTACTGTGAAGGCATAGGGTGGCCAATTTAATAATGAAATGGCCAATTTAGCTAAAAATAGGTCAATTTAGGTTCTAAAATGAATAAATTAAGGTAAATTAGGTGATGTTTGTGAAATATAAAAGAATGTTTTTTAATTATGAATGACATAAAGGACTAATACATCTTTTGTTATTTGATTGTTGTAGGGGAACCAAATATTTTTGTGATTGGTAGATGTGTCATGGTTATCAAATCTTTTAGAGTTCCTGACAGATGTAAAAAATCTAGATTAGTTGTGTTGGGATTGAGAGGTAACATGGAGATGTGATGGGTCCTATTGAGTGCTGATCTAGTGGTCATGTTCTTAGGATCTTGGGAATATTTGACCAATACATTTAGATGGGTGGTGTATGGGGATACCATAGAGGTTGGTATCACTTCAAAATATGTCCATGCATTACTTAGACTACCTATAGGGGGACATTAGTGATCACATAGATACTAGATGATCAGGGGGAGAGGTGAGCATTAACTCAATAGGCAATGTGCTTGGATAGAATTTACCCAAGACTAAGGGTGAGTTTGTTTAATGTATATAGGATATTTGGAAGGCTATGATATGAATTGTGACAACATTAGTATTGTGTCATAATTTGGATGACAAGGTACCACTATATGGGATAACCTTGTGTAAGTCTATATTAGATCAGGGGATACTCTATGCCTTGGGTTCTATCATATAAGTTTAGCTTAGGCATGATATGTATGGGATGTTGTAAAGAAGGAAAAATGCCATGGGGGTAGCATTATTACTAAGTGCCTAGATATATGAGAGGTTTATGATGTACTGATCAACTAGGTTTCCCTATGTGGTCAATGATTAGTTACCTCAAGTTTCGAGATGGAGATAAGATTAGGTGGTGTGGGTCATGATCCATGTGCTAGTGCTATATATGATTACATGAGGAGAGATAATGTGGAATAATTATGCACACATTATGACTATTTGGTCAAGTTGGGTGATGATGGTACTAGGGTTATCATGAGTGTAATTCATGGGCCACTACACTTAGTAGGTAGAGCTATAGTTGGTGGTACACTTACCAAGATAGTTTATACTCCATCACATGATGGATATTATAATAGTTCCTACATTTTGGGCTTGGCATGTGAAAAATTTGAGGGGGAGAGGAGGAGGAGCACCAATTGAGAGACTAGAGATTAGACTAAGATGTGTGAGACCTTGGATTGGTTGAGCATGACAACCAATAACTAGAGAGGGAATGAATATGGATACAAGGGTTACAAAGGTACCATAGTTGGTACCATACTTGGAAGAGTAGTGACCACCTAAGTCACACCACTAATGGAGATGCCAATGATAAGATATAGCATAGAGGGTGGTCATTCGGGATGACCCATCAGTCGACCTAGGGTAGAGATGGCCTATATAGGCACCACTAAGGTGAGGCTCAAGATATGCATAGGTGGTGGGTTTAATTTAATTAGGAGGCATCTCATAAATAAAGTACTTAGGGGATGAGATGATGTAGAGACTATGATTGATGGATGAGTAGGTGGAGAGATGGTGATTAGTAACATCATGACAAGTAATAAATGATTGTAATTTTTAGTCTTTGATAAATAATATTAGTTATATAGATAGATAGATTATGAGATATATATGTTATCTAATATCTATTTGGTTTTAATTTTTTAGATCTTATGAAGGAGGAGGAGGTTAGATGGGCATCCTTGGTGATGTCAGAACACCATGATATTTTGGATAAGGTGCTAGAGCTATATGATCCTACCACATTAGATGATCCTATGGTACCATCTGCCTTAGCTCAAGCATGATGGTTTAGACTAGTAGGGGAGGTTGTGAGGTAGCTACAGATACATAGAGATGGGATACAACCACTGGCATGGGTGGGAGAGGCCTTGGATTAATAGAGAGCTTTGTGTTTGGCTATCACTATCTAGCTAGGATAGGTATAAGCCTAGGTGGCCAACTTATAGGGATAGGTAGCAGGATTGAGATCTAAAATATCCTCCTTACAATGTACTATTTAGAGGGGATAGTCTGAGGCATCTATGGGAGGCATGGCTAGGCCATGAGATAAACATGATAGAGCTCAGTCTTAGAGTTAGAGTGATGTATTTTTGTACTTTGTATCAGAAGCACATGATATATATATATATATATATATATATATATATAGAGAGAGAGAGAGAGAGAGAGAGAGAGATTTTATTTTGATAGTTTGATGTTGATCTTATGTGTTATATTTTGGATATTGTGGTTGTGGTTGTGGATGCATGGATATATTTATTTCTAGTACATGTAGTTTTATTTTGGTATATATGTTATAGGAAATATATGTGGGGTGTTTTGTTTTCTATCATTATGTAGTATGCATATATGGTTAAAAACAAATAGGCAAAAAAAGCTTGGAAAAGTATAACTAATTAGAAAAAATGCACTACACACTATTTTACATTGGGAAATGTGTAATAAAAAAAAGATGACTAAGTTTAAAAAACCAAAGAGTGGTAAATAGGAGGGAAACAATTGTTTTTAAACCATGAGAAAGAGTGGAACCAAATTAAAATAAGTAAAATCACATTAAGTCATGTTAAGTCAATCAATCATACTAAATCACATTGGGAAATATGAAATTAATGTAATAGAATGGAAAGCATGTGAAATAAAAATGGTAAAAAAAAAAATCAATTAAGTCAATCAATCATACTAAATAACATTGGGAAGTATAATAGAAAAACAAAATTGGTAAAATGGTCTTAAAATAATCACACTAATTCAAGTTGGGAAGTATTAAAAACTTAAGAAAAATGGTGGGATTCTTACATGCAATCAGAAAATAAGAAGATAAAAGTGAAATATTAATAATGTAAGCATAAAACATATTAAATCAATATGGAAAGCATGTCAATGATGTGGAAGTCATAATTAATCACATATTATCTCATATTTTACACATGTAATTTTGTTGTGACTTGGATTATTGGAAAATTTTGTGAGGAAGGACAAGTCCTATCCATGGTCTTACATTGAAAATCACAAAGGGAAAAGAAATGGGGTGGAATTAATGGGAAAATATGGTAAAAGGGGATGTTTGGAATGGTAATATGAAAAATTTGGTAATTTGTGAGGAAGGCTAGGTCATATCCATGGTTTTATAATGCAACTCATAAATGAAATCCTTAGGGGAGTGATCAGTGAACAAAACATTATTTATCAAGGGGAAATTTTAAGGTTGTATTTAGTGAAGAAGGGAATGTAAGAATCATAAAATAGGCATATTATGAGAATAACTTAGGATACATGAGGCACACTAAGGACATGAGAAGACACTAAATGATTAGTGACCATAAATATACAGAGGATACCTATTTGATATAGACACAAATCTATGTAGGCAGATAAGTGTGATACTAAGATCAACTCATGTTGTTTGTTTAAACAAAAAAATTAAAATGGACCTACTATCCCATAATGTGTTCCCCATTCCTCATGACCCCTTATAGATCCGTCAATCTACTGCAAATATTAGGTACTTACATGATAAAGTAGGTAATACTAATAGATTAATTTTATTCTCCTTTTCTAATATACTAGCCTACCACACCCCAATATACCTCAACTATACCACAAGGACAAATATGGAGTTTTATCTTTGATTATAAAAAGGAGATGTGCTTAGAATCAAATTTTTAGTGTGATTTGACTTTTGATAATTTTAAATGTTACATTTTAGATCATTTCCATTTTGTTAAATGATTTGGCTTTTGAATATTTTATGGCTTTTAAGATTATTCCTCCATATGGACTTAGAATGACCAATCATGAGAGATAGAATGATACACACAAATGAGCTTTTTGCTTTGGCTAAAGGAAGATAAGTATCCAAAAACAAGATTGACTAGAACACTTAGTCTTAACTTTGAACCAACATATTATATCAAGTCTCAACCATGTGTGTGTTTATTTTGTAAAAGAAAATAAAGGAAGTAAGGGGAGATCCAAAGTGAACTGGTAAATTGAGATAAATTGTTTGCTAACTGATTGCATGATAAATGAGGAATGACTAAAGAAATCAAGGTTTGTATAACCAAGTCATAATAACAGTGATTCGTGTTTATAGAGATAAGAGAGAAAATAGTTATGAAAAAGAAAAAGAACAATGGAATGAATTCAAGAAGAAAAATAAGGCAATTATGAAAAATAATCCATAAGAGAACATAATGACATCATAAAAAACATGTAATGTAAAACAAAAGTCACCATGTAAGAGAGATAAGAATTTGACACAATGTCAAATGATATAAAATAAATAAATGTAAAGTTGAAGTACACATCCAATCCAAATAAAAATGTAAGAACACCATGTATGTGTTCATAAATACTAATATATTTTTCCACACACATTATCGATAACATCTGATAAGTCTATGTGAAGTTGAATGTGAACTATAGCTAGTGTCTCATTGATCTTCAAGGAAAGTTGAAAAAATACTTTGCATCGAATTTCATCAATATAAAATTTAGGAGTGATTGAAGGATCATGTTGATGAGGGATATAATGTAGGGGATGCTTAGGAAAATTCATGGGAGAGGATTCTAAGGGAGATGAAGGGGTCATTAGTAGGGAAGGTTCCACTAGTGAAGGTAGATCTATGGGTAAGGGAATCATAGGCAGAGAAAAGACCATAGGTGGAGATGGAACCAAAAGAGGTGGAACCATTTGGGAAAAAGGGGAACATTATTGTGAGAGTGACCTATGGGAGGAAGGGTAAAAGGTGTAAGAATGGTTAGGAGGTGATATTTGAGATGCTACTAAAGGATATGCCAATGATTAGTGTGATGTATACCACATTAGTGTTAGAGATAATATACCTCTTTGTACTTAGGAAGATAATTAGGTAATATTTTTAAGGGATGTATAGCCTTGTTTGAGGTCTAAGGAGTAGTGGGATGTAAGGTGTCAATATATTGTCATAAATTTCAACAATGCATGGATGAATGGTTATCTATGTCATAAAATCAATAGTCACACCTGTGAGTAGACTTGGGAGGTGTACTCATAATAAGATTAAAAATAGAATTCAAGGAATATTGGTATGATTAATAATATCTAGTATAGTGATCATAAACTTCATGAATGTCACAATAAGGCTAATGGGCCCATTTGGTGGTGAATGAGCTAGTTATGGTAAAATGATAAAACCATCACCAAGAGAAGGTGGGGTTGGTGAAGATATTAGACAAGATTTGAATGAAGGAGAAATAGGTTCAAAAATAGGAAGAGACTTAGCTATAGAGGGAGTGGGAATGGGATCTAAATTTGGCTCTATTAAGGGAGGGGTGAGATGTATAGAAGGCTATAGCATAGTCACAAGCATCTTAGGGATATATTAGCTAGAGGGGTTGTAGTATCTAGAAAAGTGATTAGAATCAGTCATAACATGATCCATAAGCATAATCCTATGAGGTTATTTAGAAAATTGAGGTACATGCACCATATTTACCCTATGATCAAGAAGAACATTGATAAAATTAAGAATGATATAGGATGAAATGATAAAAGATATACTAAAATACTGAAGCAAATAAGAATGATAATGAATAATTTTAGCATCTCAAGCCTAAACAAGATCTCCTAAATATGGATCATCTAAGGTATAACCATCACCATAATCATGCGTATGAATATCAATGTCATAAATAGGGATGACCTTGTCATCTGATGTGGTGTGATGAATGAAATGTCAAGTATTAGTTAAGACAATGGGTATATCATCATAAGGTGGTTGATGAGAATGAGGTTACAAAGAAATGAGAAGCTGAGAAATGAGATGAGGTGAGAGATCATAAGTTTTTATCTTGAGATTGATCTCATCAGGCTCATTATCATCAAAATATAGGAGGTTAGGGGGTATATTATCGATGAGTTTAGGGTGACCATGGTAACCTCAGGTGGAATTGATAAGAAAGTTAAACTATTGAGATTCATCAAATGGAATGCTTGGCAAAGGGTCAAGGGTAGGAATATTGAATACACCACAATCTTAGAGTTTTTCAAAATTCTAAGGTTTAGTATCACCTTGAATCCTATGGTTGGATTGATTATGAGGAAATTTGATGCATTGGCAAGTGAAAGAGGCAATTACTCTCATGCAATGAGTTCATAGCCTACCAATAAAAATGTTATAAGATAGATAAAAGTTTAGTATAATAAACTTCATGTAAACAATGATAGGTGGGATAGTAATGGGGAACCACACACAACCTAAATGAGGCATTTTCCTTTGGTAATAGCCTTAACATGTGTTGCATGTGGATTTAAGATTACACTTAGAATATCTAAAGGTTTTGATAAAATCAAGAGAGGCAACCCAAATTCTAGAGCCTTCATCAGTTAAAACACACTAGACTTGAATATCACTGATTTAGACACTAATAAAAAGGGGAGGGTCATCTGCACAAAGTAGAATCTCATTGGGGATCATAGAAGCAATGGGAAATTTGAGTGAAAAATAAGTGTCCATTGTTTCATCAACATGTATGGACATATCTTTTCACTATTGTAAAATGCTATCTTATAATCTAGATAAGGTGGATTCACATTCAACTATGGGAGGATGAGGGATATTAATTTAAAAATAAAATCTAGATAAGATGATTAAATTGATGTGGAGAGGTCCACATAAGTTCTAGAAATGGGATTTGATATGGGAGGTTAGTGAGATTTGTGATAGGATTTTACTTATCATAACCCATAAGAGGAATGTTGGAAAGAGGTGCATAGTGTTGGAGAAGGTCCTCAAAATGAGGATCCAAATTACATGTGAATTTATGATGATAAAAGGTAGAAGGTTTAATTAGAGGATAAGTTTGTTGATTAGCTTGAGAGGATGAGGTAGTTGATGCAGGTGTTGTTTGTTAGTGATAGGTAAAGAGGATGGAGGAATGGTATAAATGGTGTGATAAGTGTTACCCAAGGGAGGTGTTGGAATTGGTTCATCATAATATATAAGGTATTCTTACCCCAACTCATTTAAATTAGTTGGAGAAGAATATTGGATAACATGAAATGTGTGAGACAACTGAGGTGTGTGGATGGGTTGAGGATCAATGAAAGTGACCACCCTTTTCACATTAGTCATATCAACCACATTATCTTTAGGAGTTAGGTCAAAAATATTGTCATCATTATTGGTAGAAGGGGTAGGATTTTCTTAATTATCTTGGTGATTTGGAAGAGGATCTTTATAGATGGCCAAATGAGCATTAGCCTCATTCAAAGCTTGAGATTTAGTTTATGTTTCATGGGATTTCAGAGTAATGTCATAGGCTTGTTGATGTTTATAAATGATAGAATCATGGTAAAAATTGGAACCAAGGAGGAAATCCTTATCCAAATTATGAATTTGCCTATAGGTCTCATGAGAATGACCCCAACTAGCATGAAACCAATAGAATTTATTAGGATCATACTAAGATTTCATGGGATGAGTGAGATCAAGTTATCATGGGAGAGGTCTTGGTATATTTTTATGTAATTCCATTATGGATAATAGTTTATTAACATTGATGTTATTGGTTGAAAATAAATGAGGGTTAGTGATGTGGTTGGGAGGGGAAGCTTGTTCTGAAGTTTGTAATAGCTTGAATAGTATGAATGGTATCATAAGAGATGGTGACACCATCATTTTTAGAATGATGATTATTATTCTTAAGTAACATGAAAGTACCCATAAAATTTTGGGATGGATCAAATTGATGCATAAGGAAATATTAATGCTGGGCTTGGTTAATGGCCTCTTCCAAAGTATGTGAAGAGAGAGTCCAAATTTGACATTGAAACTTGGGAAAAAGAGCATTGGTAAAGAGATGAAAGAGTTTATCATTTGCCATATTATTTTTACATTTTTTAGACAAGGTCTTCCATCATTTGATAAAATATTGTGTGGTTTCAGTTTCAAGTTGCTTAAAATTGATAAAATGGGCCAAGGTATTCTCAAGGAGATCACTAGATTGGAACTCTTGGACAAGAGCATTAACTAAATCTTACAAACTAGTAATAAAATGATATTTGATTTGGTTTTACCAATCTAAAACATGACCTTTGAGAGTTTTTTAATAATGTATTGGTAGTGGAAAAGGTATTTAATTTAACCCAATCTTTGTATAGATTTACAAATGTTTTTAAATGAAGAGTAGGATCGGTTGACCCAATGTAAGAAATGGTAGGGGTGATACCTCCTATACCAATATTATTAATTTGAGATGTAAGAGGCTGATTTTGAAGATTCTTGATTCTTTTATTAAAAAGAGGAGGTTGAGGGATAAGATTACAATCAGAATCCTGAAGAGGAGGTGGGGGAACATTTTGGTTATGTGTGCCACATGAAATCTATTAAAGGTGGGTTTGAAGATGGATAAGATGATTTTGCATTTGCATCATTTGATTTGCATTTTTAGCTTAGAAATAATTCATTTGATTAATATTTTGTAATATGAGTTGATGGGTTTGATTTTCATTATTAACATTTTTTTAAGCATTGAAATTGGTAGTAGTGGCTTGGGTACCACTATGAGTGTTAGTACGATCTTGAGAAGAATTGTTAGTAAGTGAGGCATTAGTGGCATAATTTTCTTGTGTGGTAAAAGATACACTAGTAGAGGGATGATAAGAATAAACACTATAGGAATGATTACCATGGGTAGAAAATGATGCACTAGTGGAATAATTAAGAAGAGTGGGTCTTGGGAGAGACCCACTAGATGTAGACCCTACCATGTTAGTAGAGATATTAGGCATGGAGGTAGATGAAATCAAAGAGAAAGAAGTCATGGAATGATATTTGGTAAAAGTAGAGGGAAGAGGCTAAGAATAAAATAAGTTAGTATCCCCAAATCTATGTGAGAATATGGGAGAAGGTGAATGGGGATCCTTTACTTGGCCACTTATCATGAGATGGCAAATAGTAAAAGGATCCTTTCCTTGATGTTGAGGAAATTCACTAATGAAGAAGAGAATTTATAGTGTATAATATAATCTATGTTAATCTTCAAATGATAAGAAAGGATTAAAAAATGAAGAGGAATGATGAGGGGTCCCATAGCTTGTAGTATGAGTGGCTACATGAACATTACTGTCATCTAGGTAGGAGCCACAAGTTGCTTATGGGTGAACTTATTAGGGTTGTTAAGACTCATCATATCTATTAAATTAAACTTAGTGTTGTTTTTAAATAAAAATCTCATGATGAAGGAGAGAGATTAGGTAAGGCAAAGGCAAGGAGGTTGGAAGGGATACATAAGATTATAGAGTCAACTAGGTCAACCTAGTATTAAGAATAAAGTATAAAATTGAACCAACAAGGATCCAGAGTCGACCAGGTTGACTGAGTACTATAACCTATGATAGAGGATAACTTTATAAGGATAAATAGTCAACTAGGTCAACTTAATACTGTAACTTGATAGATAGAAATGAGTATTGGGTTGACCAGGTTGACTTAGTACTACAACCAAGGAAAAAGAAGACAGTCTATAAGAAACTATGTCAAACATAATGATAGTGTATTGAAAATAGGGATTTTTTTTGAAATGTAATTTTAAATAAGAATTGAAATTAATCACATGAATAATTAAATTAAATAAAATGATCCAATTGGGGCACACAACACAAAACCTTACACTAATAGTGGCCAATGCAAGTTTTTGCAATATAACATGCAACGAGCAAAGAACAAGTAGTCAAATGAAAAGTAAATGCTAAGTGGTCATCATAAATGTTGTTATATTACTATAAATTGTTATTTTAAGTGTTATAGGGAAGTTGGATAAAATTAGAGAACTAAAAATCAATCTATGGATGGTTTCAAGATGTTAAGGCTGAAAGGGATTTGTGTTGGCAATGGTATTGGGGCCTACCCCTTCACTTCACAATCCCATAATGATAAGGGTTCAGGTGATTTGAAAATATATATCATTAACCATGTGTTTATACTTGGATAGAAAACTAAGTTAGATTTCCCCTTGGTGATGAAATCTAAGTAGGTAGGCCTTGGGGAAATAAATGTTTAAATGCATTTTGAAATTATGTGATTTGGTAGTGTGTGAAAAAAAGAGAAAAATAGTGAAACTAAATGATATATTTTTATAAAACCACCTAATTATATTATGTGAGCTATTCTAAGCATGCACAAATATGAAAATAAAAGTGTGGATTAATTACTAGCATATATTTGTTAATTCCCAATTTAAGAAAGGTATAGAGTCAGCTCAGATGACATTATATGCAGATATTATAGAATAGAGTAGACAAGGTCACTAATATACTATATAATTAGGATTGCTCAATAACTAAGTTGACTATGTCTACCTAGTCTTTCAAACAAAAGACAAACTACAAAACTAGGTCGACTAGGTCAAGCTAGTTTACCATAGGATTGCAGTTTTGAAGATTGCAAACTTGTGCAAAACAAAATTATAATGAAGAATTGAATTGAAAGAGAGAGAAATAAAGGAACCTTGGTGGGTTAGAAGCTGTTGAGGATTATGAAATTTTTATTGAAGTGCCTTGAATCCTTGCTTGTACATTTTTCCAACTATGTTGACTGGGTTGACCTAGTTCCATAATTCCCTATTTACTAAAGCTTGTTAAGATGATTGAGTTGACTTGGTCAACTTGATTTTTTATCTATAATCTATTTTTAATATTGAGTTGACCTACATGAATTAGTTTTCTATTCTAGGGCTAAATAATAGACTAAGTTGACCTATTTGACATAGTCTACTATCTAAAAATGAATAAGAGTACTATGTCAACCTGATCAATCTAGTACCTTGTATCTGATGAAGATATGCATAGAAAGAATAAATTAATTTTGGTGTGATTGTGTGTTAAACCTATGCATAAAATTTATAAACTATACTAGCTTGGTTGACCTAATATCACAAATATAGAAAAATAGTAAAAATTATAGAAATGAAAAATGTGAAAGAAAACCTACAAGGGTTAGATTCACGTTGGGTTCACTAGAATGAATGTAATGGAAAATACAACATATCTACAAATAAATCCTAGCTCAAAAAAGATAGATCCCACTTACATTTCTGATTGGGAATACATTATATAATCGAGGTCATGACCAATATGAATCCAGTAGACCTAATTAAAGGATCTCTTACCATAATAATATCACTAGGAAGGGTTATAAAGCCTTGAATCAAGTGAAAATACATAATAACCCTAAGTGCTATTTTTTCATATTCACTAAACTAATAACAAGTACATCAAAATCTAATCTAGTGCACAATAAAGCTTGTGGCCCAAAGTGGGGGTAATAAACACTAAAATTAAACATGCATAGAATAAATATATTCACATCAATGTATACAGAATCCTAATGCATGTAAGATAATTAAAAATTCATATTTATCTACTCTTGGAAAGGGGAAACAAAGTTAGGAATACTTACCTTAGAAGACAAACCCACCGAGCCTCAATATTTCCCTTGGCTAAGGTGATTTACAAGAGGTTATTATGGTATGTAAGGATGATAAGGATAAATCATCTCTAGGATACATAACCTATCAATGAATATAAAATTCTTCTCCACAAGACAAGATCTATATCTTCAAATAAAGTATGAAACCCCAAGCTTGCTCCTCAAGTAGAATGGTGGATAAGCAGATGCAAAATATATCTTACTTATCTTCTCTAAAAAATGGAAAAATGAATGTGTTTATATAGGTGGATTTAACCCTAAAATCTTCTGAAAGTTTGGATGATAGGGTCAACCTGATTAACCTAGTATCATTATTAGAAAAAACTCACTAGGTCATGGACTAGGTTGGCCAAGAGCTGACCTAGACCCTAAATACATTTTGTCAATAAGAGTACAAGGTTGAAACTATCAAAATAGTCATGTAAACTATCAAAAGAGGTTTTAAGTTAGGAAAATGGGTATTGATGGTGGTAAAATACTATAAGAGTATACAAAAGAGAAGGCTAAGCTTAGGGGAATGATTTTTAGGATACAAGTGTGTAGATAACAAGTGGAAAAAGGGAGAACAATCTTGCGAAGCACCAATAGTCTACCCACCCCTTTCCCAGTGTACCCATTAAGACATGCATTCAGAGAGATTGAGACTAGATGGGTTTTTGAAATATAAAGAGTGTTGATAATTGATAAAAGTTTGAAAATATTATGTGTATACAAGTGTGAGGTCAAATTGATTACATTGAATAAGCTCAAATATAGCTCTAATGCTCCTTCTAATTAAACCATCAAGTTTCAAGGAAAACCTAAATATAAGAGCAAAGATAGTGATACAAAAAATGAGGCTATAGTTATAATAAATTATATATCAAAACTACCACATAAGCTTCAACTACAAACTCCACCAAGAAGGTAATTTTCAAGGCTACCTTCACCTCGTCATGTACTACTACAAAAGTTTCTTGAATGTCATGTTATTACATTTCCTCCATCATTTGAGGTAGATATATCTATAATTAAATCTAAAATATTTTATGGGAATGTATTTTTTGATTATAATAGATGTGTTGGACATTACACAAATAGGTGTTTGAGGCTCAAGCACAAAATTCAAGACCTTATTGATGATAACATTATTGATATTGGTAAACCTAATGAAGAGGCTAGGACATAATAAAATGACAATAAAAAGCTCAAAATGTATAAATATCCATTTAAAAATCACGAAGAACAAGATAAGTAAATTTATGAATTAAATTATGCATATAATTCTCATCCTCCTCCATCTTTATATAGACATACACTTGATGACATCATTAGAATAGTTACAAGCAAGCTAACATCACACCCATATATTACATTGACGATTATGATTATGATAGAATACATTATTCATTAGAGAATATGTTGGAATAAATCCAATCCATAGGTTAATGATAAACAATAGATCAAGTGAAAATGTGTTCACCATAACCCTTCTACATAATCTTGGTTATACATAACAAGATATACAACATAACATCTAGAGTTGTGAAAGAATTTGATGGTCATACAAAAGATAATCTTGGGAATATTTTATTACCTTTACAAGTGGGAAATCTCATATTTCCCACTCATTTATTAGTGTTACCAAGAACATGTGTCTTTGATATGTCATTAGTAAGACCTTGGCTACAAAAAATCAAAGCAGTTCCATCTACAACACACAAATGTGTAAAGTATATTCACAATAATCAAGTGGTTAAACTTTTAGGAGTTCAATATGAATATCCTATAGAACCATGGGTAGCTACTCATACTCCACAATAGTTGGTTGGAATAATTAATTTAAAATTGGTAATGAGTTAGTTTATAAAACTATTCAAGATCATGATTTACATTCAAAACAACATATTCCAAAATAAATTTTTGCACCTACTTATGAGCATAAGCATATTTTAGTTTATTCATCTTTTCATGAGCATGGATATATTATAGTTTTTGCATCTATTCTTAAGTATAATATGATTACATATGAACATGATAATTTGTCTATAAAGAGAAATATAGCTACTCATAATAAAAAAGTGGCACATGATACATGATCTTTATCTAACACTAGATCATAGGTTATGCATAAATATCATAAATAGGTATATGTTATTACATTCTATCCTCCCATGCATAAGGATACAAGTTCAAAGACATATATGAGCATTGGTTCAGAGGGTTATTTTAAAGCACATAGTTCTTCTTTAGATTCAAAAGCTTCTACGTTTAACACATATCTTATTGCACAAGAACTCGCTCCTTCTTATCAAAGAGTTAGCTACAAATATGATCATCCTATTGATGAGATCATTCGTTGGACCCATTATTGGGTTGATTAACTTGATTAGATTCCTTGAATAGTGTAGATACTCAATTTTGACCACTATCATGCCTAAACTAGGATTCAGTTCAATTTCTAGAAAATGATACAATTTAGGCCTAGAAATCACTTGAACTACCCAAATTTGTCTATGTGAGGGATTTAATTTCCTAAAAACATTACAAATCTAGTTTATTTGGCATATTACCCTATATGCACTAATAACCTAGTTTAATTTCAACCCTAGTCGAATTATAACCTTTGACACTTTTAGCCTATCGAGCTATTAATTCATAACATTTAAAACAATTTCCAAAAGCTAAAAAGCACTAAGCAAGACTAGTTATATTGAAAATATTAATTAAATTGCCTAAACAAAAATTATAAATCAGATTAGTGAATTTCATTTATTAAAAAAAGAATGTTTATCCAAATATGAAGTCAAAGGTCAAAGGAGCTAATAAAGTGATTTATTATTTCCCAAATATTTCAAAAATTATGAGTCACAACCTCACAAATATCTAAAGTGAGTTGTCACACATCACAAATATTTGAAATTGAGGTGTCAAGATTTCATGAGTGCTTTGAGTTGACCCAGGGTTAAGCTAACCTAACCTAGGTTATTTTAAACTCAACCAAGGTTAGAATTTAACCTAACCTCCCTAGGGTTAAATTTAGTTCTTGGAGCTATAAATACAAGTGCCCACACCATATGCCAATAATATTTTTTGTGTAAGGTTATTATACTGGAATAACTTCAATAAGCCATTAAGAGTAGTGTTATAATGCCTATTTAATGACAAGATCCACACGAAGCCAAAAGTGACCATTGGAGAAGTGATATCACCATGGAGAAGCATTTATAGAAGGCTCTTATTGTCATAGACTGAGCATACACATCCTTATGCCAATTAGTAAGCATCAAATTTGACAAAGGAGATAAATTACTTGTGTTGTTTTTATCTCTATTTTGTGACCTCGTTTACTATGTTATGTCCCCCTAGTACTTAGGCAATAGCGTTTAGTTATAGTGTAATTTTATGCTTGATTTTTTATCATTTGGGCTAACAAGGAATTAATCATCGTTTTTGTGTTATTAAAATTCTTAAGATACATAATGGCATGCCCAATGGGACCACACATTCCATATGGCCAAAGAGAATGATATGTTAAATTAATTTTTTCTAACAAATGCATTTATTTCTTCAAGTGTAGAGTTTTAGATTTGAAATTAGCATCATGCTATTTTTGTGTAATCAGTGGCTTCACCCTATGTAAAAATGGTTTCACCAATCTTGTGTTTTATTTGTAATCTTTATTTGTGTAGAAATAGTGGCTTTGACCTACTAAATGGTAGCTTCAATCTAAAAATTTAGTGGCATTAACCCTACTAAATAATAACTTTTCCAAATAAAATTACATTGGGTTTTGATGACTTCACCTATTTTTTACTCTATTTGGTGACTTTGCCTAATTTAACCAGTGGGTTCACCATGTTTAACAACTTTGCCAAAGTGATCTCTGTCTATCTATGTTTTTACGAAAATAATGATCTTACCCAGCTAAATGATAGATTTGCTCTTTATTTTCTAAAAACTCGAGAGTTCAAAATGGGATGTTGTTTACTCATTTGATTTTTGGCTTAGATACAAGAAAACCCATTAAATTTTTTATAGGAACCAAGTGGAGAGAAAAAATCCAAGAGATTTCTTAATCTCACATACACTTTTATTTACTTTTTAAAATCAACTTAATCACACTTGTCTTTTAATTTTCAAAGTTTTTATAAGTGTAAAAAAGGCCAAAGGCCAAAATTTCAATCACATTTTGAGTTGGTGCTATTAAAAGGAACATACATTTTAGTTAGAGCTCTTAAGATATTTTTCACTTTATGTTTGTTTTTTGTTATTAGTTAATTTCAAAGTTCATTAGACTAGTTTCTTTGTTTGTGGAAAATTAGAAACTATTGCATGTATGCTCTTCCCCCATCCCCTATAGGGAAATTGGGTGACCAAAAGTGCTTAGTTTATTACCTTATTTTTTTAGTCTTATCATAAAGAATGTTGTGTATGCTTCCCCAAGCTTCAAGTGACTTGTGTGACCCAAAAATGACCTCTAAAGTCTTTATATTTTATTTTATTGCGTTTGGCTTATGGGTAGGAGCTTGTTTCTTCCTCATAAGTTCTCTTGGGGTGTGTTGACCTAGGGATTCATCTTCCATCATCATATCAACCCCACTCTATGGTGGGGTATATAAATTGGGCACATGATACTGAGATTGCTAGGGGGTTGAGTGGCTAGCCTCTTTGATCCTAACAAAAACTTAGGTTAGGTCTTATTAAACATCAGACTCTACTAAGAAGTACATGGATAGACTCACTATGCAAATGATAATAGCCTTACATAGTAAGTTAGTAGGTATGAACCTAATTGATGTGATTGAGCCCTTGTGGTAGCCACACTTGGCACTATTTAGTGTATTTGAAACTTATATATTTTTATTCAACCCCACTTACTACATAATTTTTTTCCTAATGCCAAGTGCTCCTCACTTTAAGTTTGTGCCATGTATTAATTCTTAAGAGATAGAGGGGGGCATAAAAACTCTACCTACACCTATAATTTAATTTTTAAATTAACACTTAATTCTTCATAAGCATTGGTATATCGATAGAAACTTTGGTAGAAGCTACACACACCTGTATTAGTTTTAAGGATAGGATGAGCCATTAGTGCTATTTCTATTTTCTTTGATTTACATGTGTGTTTTAGACTAAAACTATTTATTTTATGTCAAGTCAAAATGAGTAGAAAACTATCACATTGTTTTCACACCCCTTTAGCCTAAGAGGTGTTACTCTGCCCATTTTAAGTCACACATTTTGTCTTAGAGTTCTATTAAAAAATAATTTGTGTGTCACTTGTTTAAATGGGGTGTAATTATTCTATCCAGTTTATCTCAAACATTTGCCTTGGATTTTTGAGTCTAAATCCATTATCATGTCATTTATTTAAAGGAGCATTGTTACACTACCTAAATCATTTCAAAACATTGGTCACTTTTGAAACCAAGTTATAAAAACATTTTTATTCCTCTCTTGTTTCAAATGCACAGTTATGCTACCAGTTTTGGTCTAGCTCCTTTACTTTAGAACATTTGATTATTTTTATATTAAATTTGAAACTCAACCTTTCAAAGAGAAAATCCTAAACTAATCAGATTTACACCAAAGCCTCATCTAATTTAGGCTTTGGTTGTCTATCTTTTATGTTTATATTATGTTACATGGAGTGATTTCCTATTTGATCCAAAAACCCCTTATCTAGACCTAGTAGTTGTAATTTTTATTGTGACTTATTTGTGATTCCTTTGAGCCAATTTATTGCCACATGCCTTAGTTGAAGTTTGTTGTACTAATTTCTAAAATTCTTAGTTCTATTGTTTAAATAGTCTCTTATAAATAAAATATCATGTCGTAGTGAGCCAATTACTAAGTATCATCCAAGCCAATTGCCTTTGTTTAGTTTATTTTCAAGTTCTTGTTCGAGTTCTTTATTTTTAAGTCTAGCCTTGCATTTCACATTAAATGATTATAATTGCCTTTAGGAAAATCATTATTATCCTTTAATCCTAGTTCATAATTATTCTAATTTATCTAGATATTTTTGCCATTGATTATAACCACCTTTGGTAAAATTAATACCTTAGCCATAGACAAGTTTTGAGATTTTATGTTACCTTTGCCACTTATTATAATTACCTATGGGCAAATCAATATCATTTTTTAGATTGGTTTTTAGTTTATTTTATTCTACCTTTGCCTAGTTTAGTTGTTTTACCCTTTGGGATTATTTTACAGAGCCAAAGTTTGTTTGTTTTTAGACCTTATTTGTTTGTTACCTTTGGACCCTTTGTTTTTCATGAGACCTATCTCTAGTTCTGAACATGCCTCGTTACACACGTAATGGGACTATGTATAATCTAGACTATTATTAAAATTTGACTAGGACCCTTTTTTTCAAGAGTCATATGATGATGTAATTTATTATATGGGTCCCTATCCACCTTATAACATTCTATACATCAAATAAAGGCATGACATATTATTTTAGTATTTGGTAGCTACACCTTCTTATCTAGGCCAATAACAAGACAAAATATCATAGTACCTTGCTCAAACAATGCCTAACATTGAATAAAGCCAATAAAAAGATCCCTACTATGTGACAACACAAACACAGATAAGCTATAATCTATACTTGTTTGAGTGTCATTTTTTAGAGAACAAAGATGAAGTTCTCATCAGATCCATCGAAGTAGGAGCCAAGTTTATGTTAGACTTACCACATGAAATTTTGATTATAAATATTAGTAATGTGCCTTGAATCCAATAGTTTGATTAAGCATCAACTATTTATAGTTAAGATTTAGTCCAAATGCCTTAATAGAACCAAAGTATGATTATGAAATGGAAAGGCCCTATGGATGAACAAATGGAATAGGAAAAATAAACATACCAAAACTATCTCAACCTAACTCATAATATTAATTCAAGTGATATCTATAACATGATTCTTATTGAGATATCTTCATCAACAAGTAAAAAATATATTCTTTGGGCTATGCAAACCAAAACATAGACCCATCTAGTAAAAACACGCTTGTTGGTGACATGCATAATGTCCCTATTTTGATTGAAGAGACCGCCTCTCAAATAGAAGTCCTCACTCAAAATGTTGTGGATAACATGTAAATTCATTCCAATTTAAACCAAAGTGGGTCTAATTTACTACTGAGCAATACACACTAGATTCCTCCAAATAGTGCCATGAGTGGATTGTAATAATAGGGAATAATTACACCTACATCCTAAAATCAACAAGTAACCTTCAATACTCAACGACCTACTTCCTCAAGTGTGCAACATGGGGAAATAAATGAAAAAAAATCCAACTTACCACCACAAAAATTATAAAACACTATGCCACCTTAGTAAAGGAAATAAATGTTCTATCACATAAGCATAGACTAATATACCTAAATAATAACATTGTCTAACTAATAGTGTGTTTTTATTAGTGAAAAATTTCTAGTTGGTCAAAAACAATAAGTACTAAACCCCTAAAAAAATTTAAATTAACAAGTGCCTACTCAACAAGTACCAATCCAATAACAAGTGTCGATCCAACAAGAGGTGTACAACCAAAAACAAGGTTCTTATATACAATAGGTACCAAGTGTTAGGTAATAGTTACATTTCACCCAACATGTATCACATATGCAATAAGGGTCTAACTATTAACACCTTTAATATCAATTATATAGTCAACAATGTGTTCCCTATATACAATAGGGTTTGACAAGCAGGTAAAAATTTCCCCACCAAACCCAAAAATACCAACACATCCCATAAATCTAAATGCCATTACCATAGCCACAATTCACTATCCAAGGTTATGTAGCCAATCTGAACTAAAATGTGTTTCAAAAAAAACATATTCTATATCCATAATTCAATCCCAATACATGAATAAGTATACCTGGTGGTTTAACCAATTTGACTAACATTCCACAATATGCCTACCCAATCAAGGTAATCCACCTTTAACCACATAACCTCAATAGTAATATGCCACTCCATTTGAATTCATTTCCCAAGAGTTACAATAGATTAAAAATTCAATACAAGCTATACATATTAGAAAACAAACAAAAAATTCAAACTAGATGAAATATACTTTTATCCATTCAACATGGATTATCTACAAATACCATTTTTGCCAGGTTATGAGCCACTTAAATTTGAAAAATATAATGGAAAAGGTGACCCTAAAGAGCATCTAAAATAATTATTTATTACGTGCCCGCCAATGGCCTATAGAAATATATACTTGCTTCTTCTCTTTTTAAGGAGTTTAGTGGGACATGCCTTGGAATGGCTGTTGAAATTACTAAAAAATTCTATACCTAGATTTGATGATTTTTAAGATAAGTTCATACAACACTTTTCATATAATCTTGAACATGAGATTATTGTTGTGGATTTAGGCCAAGCTAAATAGAATATTTGTGAAAGCTTCACTGCATACTTGCAATATTGGAGAGTAATAGCAAGTTGATTTACTCACAATCTGATAGATAATCAATTGGTTACAATATTTACTATGAGTTTACATAATGAGATATCTTACCATCTCAAGCTGCAATGTGCTCATATGTTTGAAGAGGTTATAGAGAAAAGAATACAGATTGAGAAATCCCTTGTTAATAAAGGGATAATCAAACTATCTTCTTCTAACCAGAGCCAAAATCAACATTAAGGCCCACAAAACTAAGGCCAGAATCATAATTAGAACCTAATTCAAATATCAAACCAATAATAATGAGAGACCAAAACTCTACAACTATAACAAGAATGTTATCGATAATGAGGTCACTAAATCAAACCATGTTCAGATGGAGCAAACATCGACTATCTATTTACCTCCACCCACTTAGCAACCACCTCCTCCATAAATTTAACCAAGACCTCCACAAAACCAATAGCCATAAAATTAAAACCAATTGCAATCCCCTCTTCCAAATAAAAGACCACCCATTGCCAGGTAATTCAGTGACCTTGGTGAGCCTATTGAATTTGTGTTCTAAAGGTTAGTTTAGATAAATATGATTAGTTGGATAATACCAAAGCCATTTCATAAAGGGATTAATTTTCTTGATTGGTAAAAATAACATTAATTTTGTGAGTACCATCTCATTAGAGGACATTCCATACAATGGTGTATCCCACTTAGGTATTTGATTGAGAATATGCTAGAAAATGGAGAGATAGAAAGAGACACCCATGCTCCTAAAAATAATTGTAACTTAGGTATCTACAAAAATACATTCTATTAACATAACAATAATAAAAACCAAAAATAGTACCAATAATAACAACAACAATAAAAATGGTAGATAACTCCACTACAAAATCAACAACAACAACAAAATGGTTAGAACCAAGGGAAAACCATCTAAACCAACCAAGGAGGCCATCATGCTATTATGCATATCTATAATAATGTTGTAGGACACATTTTAGGTAGTCATGTTTCCACCATTACCATAAATCCCTAACCAACTACCAACAAAACTATACCTTCCTCCAATAATGCCTATCTATCGAGTAATGCTTATCAACCTCTTTATGCCAGTGATTCTTTTATGGATCATTTTATCAGCCAGGATAAACACCATCCTAGAATTATCATTCCAAGCCTCATTACCTACCCAACCAACTACCAAAGCTAAGAACCAAATTGATATTATGCAATCAAAACACGATGAGATAAGGTCATTATCAAAGGATCACAACCAAATACTACAAATGAGGCCAATCATCCTTTCATGCCTATTTGAAATAAATCAACTAATAAAACCAAGGGGAAGACCTATGATATTATGGAATAACTAAATAAAACACCAATGTGTATATCCATAATGAATTTACTACGTATATATACCATACATAAAGACATCCTAAATGAGTACTTAAACCAATCTCTTATGCTAGATGACTTCATTCTAGACAAATTCCAATCTATGGTAGGACACTTGACACCTGGCCAATGTCTTAACTTTGACCAAAGTGACATGTTATCCATGGGACCTCTCCATAATAACCCATTGTACATTAAGGTTGGTATAATGAACCATAGATTTGCACACCTCCTTATATACTATGATTTAGGCCTCAATATTATGTCTCTGAAGTTGGTCAAACATTTTGGATATACAATAACTGACTTGCATCCATATACCATCATTATCAAGGCATATGATAATTAAGAATGAGAATCTCAAGGTACTATTAGCTTACTAGTGGTCATTGGGCCTTTGACCTATGATGTGTTATGCCATGTTTTAGACCTAGGACTATCTTACAATATGTTATTGGGCTAACCTTAGATCTATGAAATTAAGGCCATACCTTCTAAGTTACATCGGTGTATAAAATTTATGCATTCAAGAATGGAAGTGAATATACCAACTAATCTTCAACCATATCAATATTGTAAACAACTTGAGGCCAAGCATAAATGCTATAACTATCAATTTGGCATGAATCTTATGCCCCAATTAGATAGAGAAAGAGCTAAAAAGGGAAAAGCCATTGAATTAGGTTTAAAAGCTAATTACATTAACCTAGATAGATTATCCTCTACCTCAACCATACCTCCACCAAATATTTCCAACCATTTCTATATAACTGACTAAGGTCTTAGAGAATATAGTACCCATAATGCATTCCATATTTCCTAAAAATCCAAAAACTTATGGGAGATTTAAGGCTAAAACTACTAGCATGGAGTGGGAAACCAAGGGAAAATCTTAGCTAAATAAATCCATTATTTTCAAACTAGCGTCTAGTTTAGAATAGGACCCCTTGGTAGAAGATGATTCATGAATTTACACTAATGATTTATCTGACTATTACTAAAGTGAAAGTTATCCTATTCCTAACTAGATTATGGATCACCTAGTTTATGCAGGTAGAGGCATGGGGCCAAATTAACAAGGCATGATCAAACCATTCTCAATGACTAAGTACAAGGGAACCCATGGTATTGGATATAACCCACTTGGGGGTAACCCCACATAACTTATTCACATTACAACACCAATTACTAGTGAAGAAAATGTCGATAGAGATGCAGGGTAGGATTATAAATTCTATGATGACCTTGCCACTATAAATTTGTTTAACCCCCATGCCATTTGCACTGTTAAACCTATTTATCAACCTTTGCATTTAAACCCTTACCATCCATAATTAATAGACTATGACCAACAAGATTCAACAATACCATTAAATGAGTTTGAAAAGGATGATACCATATGTGAATTTCTAGGATTGAGGAATCACAATCCTCTTGGAGATCATAAGTAAGGCTTTTCTATTAGATTGGATCTTTCTACCTACTTTGGAGAATAAGTGAACTTCCCTAGATAAAAATAAAATCAAACATTGAGGTCTAAAAGTGAAAACATTTTTGAGGTGCTTTTTAAATAGGGAAAATTAAATATAAAGGTGAGTTTCTTAGTGAAAATTGGTTATGGGAATTTTCACCCCTCTTCCTACAAAACAAAAGAGACCTATAATCTATAGCCTATTTATGGATCATAGATTAGTAATGAGAAGCAGTAAGATTTTACATAGATTATTCAAGAGTGCCTCGAGATATTTATTTCATGGTGTTTTATCCTTTTAGGAAATTAATTGGTTTAATTCCTAATTAAATAAAGGGTCTAAGTATAGTAAATCAGTAAATAAATATGCTTTGATTAACCTACTAATTTGTGGAAATAGATAGTATTTTACCTTTTTCTAAATATAGCAATAGGAAAGAGAATGTTTAACTTAGCTTATTTTTGACTATTCTGCACTGAGACAAAGTCTGATGCTATAGGAGTAAGACTGAGAAATAGGCTAGAATAGGGTTGTAAACTTCATTTCTAAGTTGGATAGTAGTGCCACAAAGTGGACACCTTGCTATCCGATGCTATAGTCCTTCTCCAATGCTAGTGTCATGAGGGTAAGATCTTTATGGGCTTTATTCAAAATATCTATGTTACCCTATCATTGAGATTTCAAGTCTGGGACCTCATAGAGCTCATTGTGTGCCTATTTCAATATTTGATCCTCTTAAGAGCTCATGGTACTTGAACTTGATTACAAACTTGGGAGAAAAGAAGGGGGTTAGTGTGTAAAAGACACACTGGATGTACTTCACACCCCTTGTGTGGGCACCCTATCTACATAACAATACTCTGAAGAGAGATCAAGCTAATGTAGTTCTCCCATTGAAGTGCTTGGTGAAAATACTGTGTGATGTATGCAACTAGATGTACTTTAGATGACTAGGGACTGGTTTAAATGCTTGAATGAGTTTGGAATAGTCTTAGAAGGGTGTATGTAGAGAATAGGGAAGAGTGCTTAAGTTTAATTTCTTGTATTCTTGATTATTTCTTATGAATGAGTGCTAACCCTTCTAAATGGATAATGAATGGACTTTTATAGGGAAATTAATGTTCATGGGTTAGATGAACTTGTATTAAGCTGAAAGGGAAAAGATAAGGATTCAGGAAAATCTGACCATTTGAGGCTAAAGTGGATTTGGGCAATAGCACCATAAATAAGACATCTTGGGTTCTAGTGCTAGTGTCCAAATTTGGTGATAATATCCTAGAAGGATGAGACCTAAGGGGATGGATCTGGGTCTAAGAGGGCTACCTGGGTCTCAAAGAACTAAGTCTAAGAAGTTATATATGACTAGGAATTAGTGAAAACCTAGTTGAGAAGGGTTGTATGAGCAAGAAAAAGGACCTATAGGTTAGGTGCTATTATCCATGCATAAGTCATCCAATTTCACATTTTATATGACTACACATGGTTTTTTTTTAGCATTATGAGATTATGATTCATCTTAATTAGGAGAGTTAGATGAGCCAATCCATTTGGAGGACTTTTTCATTGCTAATCAATTTAACTCCTTACTGACTATTTTATATGATGGTTCTACACTTCCTACTGAGGACACTTCAAAGGTTAAAATTAGGACTTTAGAGGATCCAAAGTGGATTAAACTAGGTGCATCCCTCACTAAGGAGGAGCGTGAAGTATTTACAACCCTTTTGAAGGAATTTGTTGACATATTTGCGTGGGCCTATTTGGACATGCCAAGTTTGGACCCTACTGTAATTATACACCATATCATTGTACATCCTGATGTCAAACCCATTAAGATAAACTATGTAATATGCATCTCAGTATTTATGAGCTAGTCAGAAAATAATTAGAAAAACTTTTATACATGAAATGCATCAAGCCAATAAACTATTTAGAGTGAATTTCAAATATTATGCTAGTGAGTAAGAAACTAGAAGGTATCAAAATTTGCACTAATTTTATAGATATCAACAAAGCCTACCTAAAAGACTACATTCCTTTGCCTAATATTGACATGATAGTTAACTCTATACCTAGATACTAAATTCTTTCTCTTATGGATGTCTTTTTAGGGTATAATCAGATTAGAATTACACCAGAAGACCAACACAAAATAATGTTCACCACTCCATGTGGAATATTTTATTATCAGGTAATGTTGTTTGGAGTTAAGAATGTTGGAGCCACTTACCAAAGAGACATGAAAATGCTTTTCCATGACATCATTGAGGACTTTATCGATGACATCCTAGGTAAATCAAATACCCTTGCCAATCATCTAGATATATTACAAAGAATTTTTGAGACTTTTTGTGAGTACAAATTTAGGCTTAATCTAAAAAAGTGTGTATTTGGCATAACTTATGGTAAAATATTATGCTTCATTATCTCTCATAGGGGCATTAAAGTTGACCCAACCAAAGTTCATACAATAACTGAAATGCCATCACCATTTACCTTGAAACAACTTCATAGTTTGTAGGGTAAGATATAATCAATCAGATGTTTCATCGCATAATTGGTTGACAAAAACTATCCATTTACACACTTACTAAAGAAAGGAATTACATTTTATTATAATGAAGAGTGACAAAAAAGAATTTGATCAACTTAAATAATACCTTTCCAACCCACATATTTTTATTCCACCTATGCCAAACAAGCCATTACTTCTTTACCTATCAACAACTTAAAATGCCTTGGGAGTATTTTTGATATAGCATGATGAATAGGGAAAAGAATATGCCATGTATTATCTGAGTTGAACATTTGTTGTGTATGAGCATAAATATACACCAATTGAAAAATCCTATTTAGCAATGGTGTTCACAGCCTAAAAGTTATGTCAATATATGTTGAACAACAAGACCATTGTTATTATGAAAGTAGATCCACTCAAGTATCTACTTTCCAAATCAGCTCAATAAGGTTACATGGCAAATGGATCATGTTATTGAGGGAGTTTAAAATTGAATATGCCAATCAAAAGGCTATTAAGAGTTAAGTACTCATAGATTATCTTGTAGAAGATCCTCTTTAAGATACTCAATGCTTTACATTTGGATTTTTAGATGAGGACATTATGATTGTTGAAGATGTAAAAGCACCTATTGAGACCCAATAGTGGAAGATGTACTTTGATGGATGATTTATAGCTCATGGATCAGGGGTAGGATTATTATTTATTGCACCATAATGGGATCTCATTCCCAAGTCTTTTCATATTGGATTTACCTATACCAATAACATGAATGAGTATAAAGCATTTATTATCAGGTTTTATCAAGTAGTATAATAAAACATTCAACATTTACTGGTGCATGGTGATTCACAATCAATCCTCAATCAGGTTATAGACTATTACCAGACCAAAGATGAGAAGTTGGTGCCCTATAAATATATGGTCGATACTATCAAACATCAAATTTCTAACATCCAATTTAAAAGAATACCTTAAGTCAATAACAAAATAACTGATGCTATGGCCACTATTGTATCTATGATTCAGATCATAGATAGAGCAATGGATTAGTAATTTCTTGTTGAATATTTCTTAGTGTTGGCACATGAGAAATCAACCATCAAGATGGTTTGTGACATTTTTGGTCCCACATCTCACTGGTACTTAGATATATATGCCGATCTTCAAGACCAAATTATGCCTCCAAATTTATCATGTATAAAACAAAAAGACTTTGCCCATGAATACTCTTATTATACCTTGCTTGGACTAGCCTTGTATTATAAAATCTATGATGGAACTATGCTTCATTTTTTACCTTAAAAAAACTGGATTAGCATTGAGGGAAGTCTATGAAGGTGTGTGTGGAGCCTATACCAATGAGGTAATCTTAGATCAAAAGCTACTAGATACTGGTTATTACTGGCCATCTATAGAATTGATGTAAATATATATGTGAAGAGGTTGGTCAAGTGTCAAAAGCATATTGATCTAATTCATGATCCATCCAAGACACTCAAACCATTAAAAACCCCATGGCCATTCTCAATGTGGGGAATCGACCTCATAGGGAAGATCAATCCTATATCCTCAGATGGACACAAACATGTCCTAACTACTACTGAATACTTTACTAAATGGGTAAAATCCATTCCTCTCACTTACATCATGGGTAAGTAGATCTTTAAGTTCATATTCAACCACCACATCTACCATTATGGTATCCCATCTGACACTATATTTGATAATGGTGGATCATTTTAAAATAAATATGTGAAAGTACTTTTTACCCAATACTGCATCAAACAACTTTTATCTACCACCTACTACCTACAAGGTAATGACCAAGTTAAGGCTTTTGATAAAACTATTGCCAATATTCTAAAGAATATTGTCAATGATGTTGGTCGTAATTGGCAATTGTAGCTATTTAATGGCCTTTGGGTATATTGTACCACATTCTATACTCCAATAGGAGCTACACCCAATTAACTTATTTACATCACTAAGGCCATCATTCTTATCAAGGTTAAATTGCCTTCATTCCAGTTTTGTTGTAACATATCATCAATGATGAAGAATACAGAGTGGCTCACTTGCAAGAGATATACTTGATGGAAAATTCTTGGCCTCCCTAAATAATATTGAGGCATATTAGAACCAAATAAAAGGCCAATACAATAAGTTCATTAAACATCATGAATTCTAACTTTGTGATCTAGTGTTAAAAGAGAATTAAAAGAATGTAAATGCTGAAACCAAAAAAAAAGAAGACTTCCAACCAAACTAGTTAGGGCCCTATGTAGTTATTGCTAGCTATGGTTCTAGAGCTTACAGGTTCACCAACCAAAGGGAGATAAAATTGATGAACTAATGAACATAATGCACCTCAAATGTTTTTATGCTTGAGGGACTTAGATTATTGTCTACAAGGATCATCTAAGTTATGCCACATTATAACCATTCTTTGTACTCTACCCTATATCATTCTATCATGCAATTAACCCTTCACTAACCAATTCTTTTTACCTAACACCAACTATCATGTTTGGATTTGGTTTTGATTCATTTGTACTTTAGGCATGTTTAGTGGTTGATGATAGATCTATTTCTATTAGTTTTAGAATCAAAAGTTTGAATGGTAGTATATGACAACAATGTGATAATGGCCCTAGCAATTACATCCTTCATTTGTTATTATGTTTCAACCTCATGCTATTAATTATAACTATCTATAGTAAAATTAGTACCAATGACCTTTGTCGTTATTTCCTAATTATAACCATCTATGGACAAACTAGGATCAACACATTTACCATGCATATTGCATCACCTTGTCCTTACTATTTTCATACCTAGCCCTTTTCCTATACCTGAACTTGATAGTACTTATTCAGACACTTTTTGTATAGGCATAACTACAATGACTTGAGGCCCTATGAGACTATGTAGGTAGTTCTTGATTCACATTGAGGTCAGATTAGTCACCCTTTTGCTATGCTCTCTTCATTTTGTAAGTAATGTAAGTCTCAATGCTCTTGCTATTTTTAAAGAAACCTAATCCACACTCTCACCATTTTGTTCATTTTACCATTCTATATCTAATGATTCTCAATCAAGTTTAGATCCCAAAAAATTCAAAAAAAAAAACTTTAAATAGTTTGAAAACCCCTAAACATTCATAAAAAGACTTAAAAATCCTAAAAATCATAAAATCATAAAAATTGGCTTAGAATTTCCATGTGAGATATAAATCCATCAATTTTTTTGGGATGGACCATATTATTTTTTTAGTTTCATTTCTAGGCCATATTATCCTTTTTCCTCCCATTTTAAAGATATCTACATCAGGTTGAGGTCTACATGAACTATGTGTATGGAATTAGAAATACACCATGTCTATAAATCAATCATAACTCAAAGAATATAAATAATACCATACACTTCCAATTGGGGATAAATTTGTTAAGTGGGAACATGACCAATATGAGGATTTTCTAGAATTGATTAGGGGATCTCTTACCACAATATACTATGTTAGGGAGGGTTCCAAAGCATCTAATCAAACACAATCATGTAATAACTCTAAGAGAGTCCTATGTTTTGATATCTCACAAAACTAATAATAAATAAATCTAATCTAGTGCTCACCAAAGCTTGTGGAATAATATGAGGGGTTAGTAAATAATCAAAACATGCCTAGGAGAATCTCAATTAAGTTATGCATGAGCAAGACCCTAATACATGAAATCAAAAGAATAATATTATTAAAAGCCAATACTTATGCTACTTCTATCTACTAAAGATAGGATAAAAGTTAGAGAATACTTACTTGAATGATGAACCCATCAAGGATCAATCTCTCCCTTGGCCAAAGGGGCTTTGTAAGAGGTTGTTTTGGTTTGTAAGGATCGCTAAGAAAGGCCAAAGCATCCAAGACTTATCCACAAGACTAAATTCTCTAAGTAGAAACCCTAAGCTAAGATTCCTCAAGTAGAATGGTGGAAGAGCATATTGTAAATAAGTGCAAGAAAATTATAACTATTGATTGCATATGAAATAATGACAAAATGATCTTGTATATATAAGTGAATTTACCCCAAATACCTTTTGAATTTTTTGGCCGACAGGGTCAACTCAATCAACCTAGCATAATTTTAGATAATAATTCACTAGGTCATAAGCTAGGTTGGCCAAGATCTGACCTAGACCCTAAGTGAAAATTACCCAAAAATGTATAGGGTCAACATAGTAGACCTAATATAGTAAATAGAGGTTGAAAACTGTACAGGGTTGACCTAGTTGACCTAGTACAACCAACTATCCAAAGGGGTATATAGTGAGGAAAATAAGGATAGAAAGTGCAAAATGGACTAGAGGAGGGTGAAAAGAGGAATAATAGCTTAGGGAATGGTTTTTAGGAGCTAGTTAGATTGGAAATAAGTGGCAATAAGGGGTATAAATCTTATGAAGCATCAATATTCTACCCACCCCTTTCCTAATACATCCTTTAAGGTGTGAACTAAGAGAGATTGAGTCTTGATGGGTTCTTGCAAGATGTAAAGCATTCGTATTAGATAAAAAATAAAAATATTATGTGTATATGTATGCCCCAATTTAATCTCATCAAATGTCACTAAGGTACAATAGGGGATGGTGCTTCAAGAAATAACATAAGAACACATAACGCTGATGCTAAAAAAGTTGCAATATTTTAAAGAATAAAATAACTGTAAGTAAATGAATAAAAGGGAAATAGCTAAAAATTAAATGTGAGGTACAACTTGACTTACCTTTATCATTGGATGCTTGTCTGCCTGTGTTTGTTAGTTTTGATTATGTACGGTGTAGAGACTACTTTTGACAAACCCAAGAATACAAAACTAAAGAGAAAAATAATGCAAAAAATCTAAGATAATTGGTGCTATGTGGATAGGACATGCTTGGTACTTTGGCAAGCTGGGATGACAAGTGTTATGTTAGACCAAATGACCACATCAAAAAAAAAACAAGAGTAAATAAGGTAACCAAAAATCTATGGTTACTAAAGATCAAAAAACTCAAACAAGTACGACTTAAGTAAGAAAGGAAAACTCACCAAGTCAAACCAAAGATACATGTCAAAAATTATGGTAATCAAACACTGATGTAAAAGAAGTAAACATAATTACTTAAACAAAGATGGGTAAAAAAAATGGTAAAATAACATTGAGGAGTGAGTAGTAACAATCTTTATCTCACTCAATAATGGAAAAAAGTATGGACTCAAGTGCCCATAACAAAAGGGTAGTAGAATAATGACAAATTACCAAAAAAGAAGAAAAAGTCTAGAAATGTAAGTCTATGGTGTAAATTAAGTAATCCATAATTACTCAAACATGTTTTTTATCTAAGGATAGATAAAACTAAAACAAAGTAATGTTGGCATTTTTTTTAAGAGATGAAGAAGAAGGAATAATAGAAGAGGGAAAACATATTTAGAATCTCAATTTGCCTATCAAGGGGGAAAATGAAATGGGTGGAGAGGAGAATGAAGGAAAAACCAAGGTAAAGGAACTCTTTATCGAAGTCAAGACACTCAAATTAGTTTTGTCAAAATAAGAGGAATTTCAACCTTAAGGACTCTAAAGAAATTCTCTTAGCTACAAAAGTCTTAGATCAATAAATGTAGCTTATAGATCATCCCATGAAGGCTATATACATGAAAATTAAAATAGACCTACCTTCCCACAATGTGTTCCTCATTCCTCAGGACCCTTTATAGAGTTGTTAGTCTTCTACAAAGATTAGGTACTTGCATGAGAAAGTAGGTAGCACGATAGAGTTTATTGAATTATCCTATTCTAATCTACTGGCCTACCATACCCCAATGGACTTTGGATCTATGTGAGGCCAACTGTGGTTGAGATTTGATTAAAGATAGGATATGTGCTTATAATCACATCTTTTGGTGTGATTTTAAATTTTAATATTTTTATGTTACCTTTTTGTATATCATTGTCTTTTGTCTCAAATTATTTGGATTTTAACTTTCTTGATGGCTTTTTTTATTCCTTCTTCACATAGATTTGGAAAACCAAACATGGATGCTAAAGATGACTTTCATTTGAACACTTGGGACTTGTTTGCTAAGAGAGAGAACTTCAAATAACATGGGGTCTAAGATTAATGTAAATCTAGGTGAAAGAAAAGTGTTATCTTGACTTCAACCTTATTTTATCCAATATGCAGTGAAAGGAAGGGAAATCAAGAGGAATGGCACATGGAATAATTTTAATTACTTTAAATTAATAAAAAATGTGATAAAGGGTGAAAAAGGGATACAATGATAGTAAAAGTGTGATTCCTTATCATAACAATAAGGGAAATAGATAAAAACATGTTAACATAGATTATTTGTGTAAATTCCATCTATCAAAAGAAGCACAAGCTAAAGTTGAGAATAAGGATCAACTCATTCTAGAAAATGAATGATAAAATGGTAATTTTATGAGGAAGGCCATGTCTTATCCATGGTCTTACACTAAAACTCATAAAAGAGAAACCCATGAGGGTGCCAAAGAACATGTGAACACAAATGAGAAAAAGATGATATTTTGTGACGAAGGCCATGTCCTATCCATGGTCTTACACTGTAACTTGCAAAAGAGAAATAGAAGGGATGTAAAAAGTGTGTAAAAAGAATATGAAAAATAAAGAAGACTATGGTACATCATGAGGAAGACTGGGTCCTATCCACATTTTTATAATGAAACTCATGAGAGAAAGGGGAAACTAAAAGACCAATAGGAAGGGCTAAAGGTTCATGAAAATAGAGAAATTTTGTAAAGGGGGAGACTCATATAAGTAACCTACAAAAAGTGTTAGATAGATAACACATAGAAATCATGAAAAGAAGGAAGTGTTTAGGAAAAATACTTTTTGAGGAATTGTGCATTTGTGGGCTCTTTAAAAACATGACCTTGATTGGTTTGAAGGTGGTAAGTACTTGGGCCAAGAATATCTTTGACTAAGTAGGCCCCCTACCATTTTTGGGCATATTTACCTTATTTATCATGAGTTTAGTCTAATTTAAGGATAAGATCACCAACATTAAATTGATGAATTTTAAAATGTTTGTTATATTATTTGGAAATATGAGCCTTGTATTAGTGGTTATGTTGTAAGGTAGAAAGATGTTCATCAAAGAGATCAAGGGCATGAAGGTGAGCTTCACTTAATTCTTCATCAAGTATGATACCATGAAGAGATATATGAATAGAGGGTAGCTCAAATTCTAATAAAATAATTGATTTAGAACCATAGGCTAGAGATAACGATGTTTCCCAGTGGCAATATATATGTTAATCCGATAGGCCTAAAGAGCAGGTTAAAGATGAAGGTGTCAATCTCTGTGGGTTTCATGAATTATATTCTAGAGAATTTTATTGATAATTTTATTAGTATCCTCAGCTTGGCTATTACATTATGGATGATAGGGTGTAGAAAATTTGTGATTGATCTTAAATTCAGCACAAAGTTGTTTAACATCCTTGTTTTTTAAGTTACCACCATTGTTTAAAACGATAGTATGGGGAATACCAAAGTGGTAAATTATTTGATTAAGAATGAATTTTGTAATGGTGTTAAAAATGAAATTAACAAAAAGCATGGATTCAACTCATTTGGTAAAATATTTGGTAGCAATGATGATAAAAACATGTCCATCTTGGGAGCAAGGTAATTTTCCAATGAGATCTAATCCCCACATGGAGAATGGCCAAGGGGATTAGATAGTTTGAAGCTTAGTTGGAGGTGAATGAATTATATCATCATGAAGTTGGCAAGGAGTACACATTTTTGCAAATTTGATTGCATCCTTTCCAATAGTAGGCCAAAAGTAACCTATACGTAGGTAATTATAGGTTGTATCATGTTTTCTATAACGTCCACCATAAATTCTACCATGTGCTTGTTTAAGAAGAGGAAGGACCTCATCTTGCATAATACAATGGAGAAAGGTACCTTTATTATTGTGATAGTAAAGGGTTTTATGTTGAAATACATACTTAAAATCTTATTTATGAATGCATGTATTTTCATGATAATCTAAATTAGGATAATAGGTTTGATGTTATAGAAATTGAATGATGTCTTTATACCATGGGCTTTGTCGAATGGTTATATCCTCAATGTGGTAGATAAGTGAATCTAGTGGTTGAGTAGAATACGGATATTTTTTTATTTTTATAATAAAAATGGGATCAAAATAAACATAGTTTGGATGAAAGAGAGAAGCTGAAGAAGCAAGGGAATTAGTAATGTAATTTTGATCTCAAGGGATAGGCTCAATGGTGAAAGAGATGAAATACTTGGTGAGAGTGGTTATAAATTTATTATAGGTAATGAGATTTTCACTTTTGCATTGGTAATCACTATTGACTTGGTGATAAATAAGCTGAGAATCACCTAAGACATGCAAATATTGAATGTTTAGATCAATATTAGTTCTCATTCCTAATATTATAGCTTTGTATTTAGCCAGATTGTTGTTGACATCAAAGGTGAAGTGAAAAGCTAAAAGTATGATTTTTCCAAGAGTATTGGTAAGAATGCAACCTACCCCAGCTCCTTGAAGGCATTTAACACCATCAAGTTAAAGGTTCAAAGTATCCTCATGTAAGTCAACATTAATTTTAGGAAGCTCTTTGATAACTACTTTAGGCTTAGTAGTATTGGGGGAAATAGTGGATTCATCTAAATTATTGGCTTCAAGGTCAATGATAAAGTGATGAAATTAATATTTGATAGAGATAGCTTTATTTATACCTTCAATATAGAGAATATTATCATTGGGAAAACTATATTGAAGGTGATTGGTAGTTGGCACATGAGCTATGGTAAGTTGACCAGCTATGACCTATTCTTTGATAGATTTTTGAGTCACAATGTGAAGATCAAATTCCATAAGAAGGACCATACATTTAAAAATTCTATCTTCAAGAAGAAAGGCTTTATAGAAGAAATGATGAAGGGGGTCATAATGAATAATGACATAAGTGGTCTAATATAACATGTAGTGTTAATGTTTTTTAACTAAAAAATAGATGGCAAGGCAATCATGTTTGACTTTCATATAATGTTTCTCATAATTGATTAGGCCTCAACTTATGTAGTAGATAAAATAATCTCTTCCAATATCATCTTTTTGGGCAATCATTACCCCAAATGATATAGGTGTGGAAGAAGTATATAGGATCAAGGTTCAATTGTTAGAAGGAGGATGAAGTTTAAGTGAGTGAAGTAATGAATCTTTCATGTTATCAAAGTATTTTTGACAAGGGTCCATCCATTTTAAGGAATTACATTTCTTAATAAGATAATTGATGGAGTGGATACGATAAGCCATTTTGGGGACAAATCATCTAATTACCCCAAGTTTTCCTAAGTATGTATGAATGTCAAGAATGGAATAAGGAATGGGCATGTTGATGATAACACTAATCTTAGCTGGGTTAACATCGATGTTGTATAGAAATATTAGGATGCCTAACAATTTTTTATATGTGACACCAAATACATATTTATAAGGATTTACTCTAACTTAGTATTTAAGAATATGGTCGAAGATGATAGCAAGATCTGAGAGATGAATTTTACAACTTTTGGATTTAGCAATGAGATCATCGATATAGGTTTCATCAATTTTGTGGATAAGATCATGAAAGATGTGATTCATTGCTCATTGGTAAGTGGATCCAACATTTTTCAGGCCAAAGAGCATTTTGACATAACAATAGGTACCCCATTTCATGGTGAAAGTGGTCTTATATTGGTCCTCAGGGGTAATATGAATCTGATTGTATCTCAAGAAGCCATCCATAAGAGATAACAATTTTTAACTATCTATGAAATCAATGATGTCATCTATCAAAGGTAAAGGGAAGTTATCCTTGGGAAAATCAAGGTTAAGATTGCAAAAATCAATGCAAATATAAATGACCATAGTGACCTTTTTTTGAATAGGAACAATGTTAGAAACCCATTCAGAATAATCCACTAGTTTGATAAATTTAGCATCAAGTAATTTTATGATTTCCTTATGACATAAGGTGGAAACCTCAAGTGTAAATTTACTTTGCTTTTGAAATATAGGTTTGGCATCGAGATAAGTTATAATAGTATGTACCATAATGTTAGGGTCAATACCAGGTATGTCCTCATAAAACCAAGCAAAGATCTCATGATATTTATCAAAGAATAAGCTCATGTTTGGTAGGTGAGAGTGCATGAGAAAATATAATTTGTTGAGGGTAGGATGGAGTATCATACTTAATGAAAGTGGTCTCTTAGATAAGCATGGCATTTATATCTTATAAATAGTATGTTGAATTAGGTAAAGAAGATATTGGATTAGATTTGGGATCAATGCTAGCGATGAAGTTATTGAAACAAGGGGTTTTAGTTTTAAAATTCCCAAGTTTGTGATGTTATTAAGGAAGTTGAGGTTCTTGGGCATGAAGTATTTCAAGAATAGCTTCATTACTAGGCAAGGTGGGAAGAGGACCATAATACTCAACATTTAATTTAATATCTATAATTTTATTACCATGGTGATCATACTCAAAATGTATCTGATAGACATTGATTACCTTGGCATCTAGTGTAATATTGAGAGTGAGAGAGGTAGATGGATTAGAAGGGATTAGACTATCATTAGTTTTGGTGATAGGAAAAGGATCAAATGAAATGATTGGATCTATAGGTGGTAAAGGAGATGCAAGAAATTATAGAAGTTCAAAAGGTATAATTTTTTCTACAACTCAAGGGGTATCAAGAAGTGGATAATTGATAGGAGGCACATAAACTTTAGGGTCGAAGTCACAATATATGGAAATGGTATAGACATCTTGGTTAAAATCATGAATTTGAGATAAGGTTTTTTGATAATTCTATACATCCAAGTCTCAAGATTGAGCTTGGGCCATTATGTAATTATCATCATATGTTGGAGAAATTGTACATGCTTGAGAGTTAGGGGAGTTTCAGATGGTGAAATCCCAATATTACTGAATGTACATGGAGACATGATGATAGGATATTGAAATAATTTGGCCACTCCAAAATCATTTCAAGTGAAGGAATCTTTAAGTAAATAAGGCTCTTGAGCATTGCATAGAGGGGGAAAGCTAGTAATTTCATCAATAAGAGGAATAGTATGGTCCTAATGCAATAAAGGAGGAAGCCACTACGAATAATAGGAAAGTAGTTTGGTAGTATTACAAGTATGTTACAATTCATTATGTTCATCATCATCAAAATCCATAAGAGTGACTTGTAAATTAGGATTGATGTTAATAAACTTGGGTAAAGGAGCATTATTGATCTTAGGAATGGTAGGAATACAATATTAAGATTTGGGATTAGAAAAAAGAATACACCATGGGTTGGGATCAGCCTCATACTTATACCATTTTACATTATGTAAGAATTTAATGTATTGGATACAATAATAAGAAATTCCCCTCATTCTATGATTACATGGGAGACTAAGGAATATATTATAAGATAATGGTAAATTAGGGACCATGAGCTTAGTCTAAATGGTCTTAGGTCCAATGGTTAATAGAATCCAAATACAACCAAGTGGTTTTAGATTAGTCTTATCAAAACCATGATAGGTAAGATAAGTTTTCTTGAGATGATCCTTGTTATAACCAAGTTGTTATACAAGCCACAAAGATGTCACATTAATACTAGAGACATCATCAAATATAAATTTATGGATAAGGGTATTATTAATAGCTATTTTCAGAAAAAGTGGTGGATCATCAGCATGAAAAAGAATTTCAGCATTGATCATGTCCTCTTCAAGAAATTCAATAGAAGGCTTGGAAGAAGGATGCATAGTTTCAATGGTATTGGTATTGGTAGGTTGAGTTTCAATATAAGGTGGTTCTTCAGTGATAGAGGGTGGATCTTAAATTTCTTGGATTTGTTGCATAAGGAACTTGTAATGATAGGGGGAAGTATGAATCGACTCCATAAGTCAAATCTTACAAGGCATAGATTTGAGTTCTTCAAGAAAGTTCCAATGAGATTTAGAAGAAGAACCAGCATGAGGTTCAGGAGGTAAAGTACATTTTGAATGAATAGATGTGGTTGGAGGTTTAGAAGGAGGAAGTGGTTCCTCATGTGCTTTTGAAGTTAGATTGGTAGTTATAGTATCCTTAAGAAGTTTTTCTTCCAAGGATGGCTTTTTAGGTTTGGTAATAAGATCTTTATGACATGGATTGCGATGATAGTTGACCTTAGAAGTGTTAACATATTGCAAATTGTTGTAATATTAATCATAATTGGAATCAATGACACAAACATCCTTGGTATTGGTTTGACTATTGGAAAAATATTTTTGGTTATTTGAGGTAGAAGATTTAGAAACCTATCATTTTTGAGAAGAAAATGTGTACTATTGACGATGAAGGTTGATCATGGATTCATAATTAAATGAATCACTAAGCATATAAGAGACAAAAAATTTAGTGAGCCCTCTAAAATATTTATGGGAGTGATCACTGTCAGAATGAAAGCACCAAAATAGATTAGGGTCATACCACATAGGAGGATTATTAAGATAAGTGAAAGGTTTAGAGGGTGGCAAGAGTTGTTTCATTTACTGCACAAAAAGTGGTGTGTAATAAGATGAAGGGATGTTGGGTTTGTCAAATCCTAGTTTGGGTTGTGTAGTATTAGTAGTGATAGCATTGGTAGATGTTGGAAAATATTCTTTTAAAAGTTTAGGATTAGGTTTGAATTGCTTCATGAGAAAGTTTATCTTGATCAAGAGCTTCATTAAGTTTTTGAGGAGCAAAAGTTTGAAACTTATATCGAAGAGGAATCAAATCAATGATAATTTTTTTGAATAAGTTATCATCAGTCATGTTATGATCAGATTTATGGGACAATGATTTTCATTGTTTGATAAAGTCCTGAGTTGATTTAGTGAGAGATTGATTAGCATTGATGAAGTGGTTAAGACAATTTTTGGGAAGGTCATTATGTTGAAACTCTTTAACTAAAGGATTGACCAAATCTTCAATTTTACAAATGAAATGTTGCATAAATTGGTTGTACTATTCTAATACATCACTAGTGAAATTTTTGACTAAGAGTTTAGCTGTGGTGAAAGTATTAGTTTGGATCCACTCTTTGTAAAGGTTGTCAAAGGCTTTGAGAAATGAGGCAGGGTCTTTAGTCCCATCATACTTGATATTTGGATATATGTTACCAATATTAATGGACATAATGAAGGGAGCTAAAGGCTCATTTTAAATAATTTGAAGCATCTTGATATTCATTATGGGTTGAGGAATAAAATTTACTGAGGCATCTCTAAGAGGTGGAGGAATGTAATTGGGATTAGCTTGAGGATGTATAGCTAGAAGTTGATTAGCTATATTAATCAAATGATGTTGGAGTTTCATCATTTAATTGGTACTAGAATTTTACATTATGCTAATTTAATAGATAACTTGGGCAAGAAGTTGAGTTGTATTAATAGGTGGGTTAATTTTGGTGGGAGTACTCCCCAAATTGGAATTAGAGGGAGGGTTATTATAATATGGATTATTAGTGGGATTATTATTTCAAATTGTGTCAATTTCTCCCACATTGGTTTGAAGGTTTTGAAGATGATAAGTATCTTGGTAGGTATAGAAAGGATCATACCCATCAACTTCATCTTGAGGTGTGATTCACACCATGTTACAAGTGATGGATGAAGGAGTGGAAGAGGTGCCACAAAATTAATGCTATTATTGGGAGGAAAAGAGAGGGATGAATGAACATCACATATAGTATATAAATGGATTCAATGTATCAAAGAAGGTTCTGATAGGATACTTCATGATGACTTGACAGAAATGAACAAAATGTTATGAAGAATAAACAAAGAACTATATCAACAAATAGAGAAAGCATAAAAAGGTATAGAGTTGATTGGGTTGACCTAGTATAGAAAATAGGGTATGAAAAACTATACAAATATGACCTAGAACAAAAAACAAGGGCTAGAAACTACACAGAGTCGACAGGGTCAAACTAATATAGTAAGTAGGGAAAAATAAATAGTTTGTAAGAGAACGTGTTGATAGGAATGACTATGTACTAAAATAAGAAATTTTTTTCAAGTAATTTTAAAATATATAAATGAAAGGAAACACATAATAAATTAGGTCAATAAGGTTGATCCAATTAAGGCATATAACATAAAACCTTGCACCAATGCCAGCTAATGCAAGTTTTTGTAATACAACATAAAATTGAGCAAAGAACAAGTAGCTAAATTGGAAAGTAAAAGATAAATAAATGGTCAACTTGAATGTTATTATATTTTTAGAATATAATTTTAGATGTGATAGGAAGTTAGCTGTAAGCAAGGAACTAGAAATCAATCTAAGGATGCTTTTAGGATGTTTAGGCTGAAAGGGATATGTATTGGCAATAGTAACAGATTAGTATTGGGGCTTACCTCCTCACTTCACACACTATAGTGATAAAGGTGTTGGGTACTTATAAAAAATATACCATTAACCACATGTTTATACTTGGCCAAAAAACCAAGTCGGCTTCTCCCTTGGTGATGAAATCTAAGTAGGTAGGCCTTGGGTAGACAATTTTTAAAACACTTTTAAAGATTTTTATGATTTTTTAGTGTGTACATAAAATAAAAAATAGTGAAACTAAATGATATATTAAAAACCACCTAATTATACTGTGTGATTTATTCTAAGGATGCAAGCAGAAAAAATGAAAGTGTGAGCTAATTACTAGCATACAAGTGTTAATTCCAACTTTGAAACATGATACAGTGTCAATTCAATTGACACTATATGTAGAGAATACAAAATGGAGTTGGTAGTGTCACTTATATTTTGTGTTTTATCTAGGTTTTCTAGATAAAACATAAAATATAGAACTACGTCGACAGGGTCAACTTAGTTGACTGTACGGGGGTAATTTTAAAGACTATAAATTGTGAAAAATAGAATTGTAATAAATGTTATAAATGATAGATAAGGATAGAAATGAACCTTGGTGGGTTGGGGGAATTTGATAAAAATAAGATTGTCATTGAAATACCCTATTTTATACTTACAAATTATACTAACTATGTCGACTAGGTCAACCTAGCTTTGTAGATCTTGTTTGTTGAAAACTTAAAAAATGCACTACATTGACAAGGTCAACCTAGTATGATGAAATAGATGTCTAAAAGTGTATAGGGTCAATTGGGTTGACATAGTAGTCTAAACTAGATGTTTGAAAATTTACTGTGTCAATAGAGTCAACCTAATAGCCAATATTTGATAAAGAACCTACACAGGTAGAATAGAGTTGTATCGATGCAACTGTGTGTTAAACCTATACACATAAGTTAGAATTTTATTAACACTGTCAACCCAAATAAAATGATAAAATAATAAAAAACATGAAATAAAACCTACAAAGGTTAGATTCACATCGGGTTCACTAGAATGTATGCAATCAGAAATGCATAATGTCTATAAATCAATCCTAATTTGGAGAAGATATATCATACCATACACTTCTAATTGGGGACACATTTATTAAGTGGGAAAATGAATAATATGAGGATCTTATAGACCTAATTAGGGGATCTTTTACTAGAATAACCTATGCTAAGGAGGGTTCCAAAGCCTCCAGTCAAACACAATCACACAATTTCCCTAAGAGAGTCATGTGTTTTGATATCTCACAAAACCAATAAAAAATAAATTAAATATAATCTAGTCCTCACCAAAGATTGTGGTATAATATGAGGGGTTAGTAAATAATCAAAACATACATAGGGTAATCTAAATTAAGCTATGCATGAGTAAGACCCTAATACATGAAATAAAAAAAGTAATATTATTCAAAGTCAATACTTATGCTATTGTTATCTACTAAAGAGAGGAGCAAAGTTAGAGAATACTTACCTGAATGATCAACCCATCAAGGCTCAATCTCTTCATTGGCTGAAGGGGCTTTGCAAGAAGTTGTGGTTTTTAAGAATCACTAAGAAAGGCCAAAGCATCCAAGACTTATCCACAAGACTAAAATCTCTAAGTATAAACCCTAAGCTAAGACTCCTAAAGTAGAATGGTGGAAGAGTAGATTGTAAATAAGCACAAGTGAATAATAACTCTTGATTACCTATAAAATAATGATCAAATGATCTTGTATATATAGGAAGATTTAACCCTAAGCCCTTCCAAAATTTTTGGATAATAAGGTTGACTAAATTGACCTAGCATGATTTCAAACAATAATTAACTAGGTCTTGGGCTAGGTTGGCCAAAAGTTGACCTAGACCCTAAGTGAAAATTACCCAAAACTATACAGGGTTGACCCAGTCAACCTAATATAATAAATTGAGGCTAAAAACTATACAGGGCCAACCCAATCTACCTAGTATAAATGACTGTTAAAAAGGGTATAAGGTGAGGAAAAGGATGGAAAATGGAAAAAATACTAGAGGAGGGTGAAAAAGAGGAGTAATAGCTTAGGGAATGGTTTTTAGGAGTTGGTTGGCTTGGAAATAAGTGGCAATAAGTGACAACAATCTTGTGAAGCATCAATGGTCTACCCAACCCTTTCTCAATGCACCTTTTAAGGCATGCATTTAGAGATATTGAATCTCAACAAGTTATTACAAGATGTAAAGCATCAGTATTTGATAAAAGCTAAAAATATTATGTGTATACACTATGTAGGTAGCACTTGGATACATGGGGTATCTCAGGTTATCTTAACCACCTTCCTTTCTTTTTTGACCACTTCTTTGCCTTAAGGATTTTGGGACTCCTAATATTTCATAACTAACCACTTGTCATTTGGTTTCGCCATCTTTTTGGCCTTATCTATACACGCTCACCATTTTATGAGTTGATTTGTGAGCATTGTGTATTAGAATTTGATGCACTAATGATCACTTGTATTTTCTTATGCTCTCACCATTTTATGATCAACTTAAGCCACATTCCCACCATTTTATGAGAAACCTAATCCACACTCTCATCATTTTTCAAGCAACCTAATCCATGCTCTCACCATTTTATGAGTAACCATTGCCAATGCTCTCACCATTTTATGAGCTCATCCTCATTCCAAGCCTTAGATGTAGTAGACACTATGAATTACCAATTTAGCTCATTTGTGGATACTCATATTTTGTCTTTTAGTGTGGTTTTAGCCTAAATCATACTCTCACACTTATGCAATTTATTTGTGTTGGCACTTTCCTGATCATGGATATCATCCCCCTCTTTTGTTCTGCACTCACCATTTTATGAGACTGTTCCTATTTTCCTCTACAAGTTAATCATGTTTTCTTATCATTCAATTTCTTCTATCTCATATCCTAGGAGAATTATATTTGGCCTAAATTTTACATTGGATCTTGTGTCCATAGGACTATTTAGGCAACATCTACTTTCTTAGTGGATCTAGAGTTAGCTCGAATTCCCCCTTCCTTTTCTTCTACTCCCCCTATTTTTTTAATTCTATTTTGTTGTCTCCTATAACCTAGGGGAAATGTTATTTTTACCATCTTGTTTGTGTTGTTGCTTCCTATGACTTAGGGACAATGTTTGTCATCTTGTTTGTTTCATTATTTACCTATAGCCTAGGAGAAACCATTAGTATTTTGTTCCTATACTATTTTACCTATGTCATTACTACTTGGATTAGGGGTCACCCTATTGCCAAGAGTTACACCAATATCACAAATGCATGAACAATTTGTTTTATGTTTGTATTAACATTGTGATTAATCATTATTTGTGTATTGTTATTTGTTTAGCTTAGTTTATTTATTTTTGTGTGGTTAGAATAGTTTGTTTACTGCACTTTTCTTTGCTTTAGATTGTTTAGTTATTTTGTTTATTTATGTTGATTATTTTATTTTATTTGTTTATAGCATTGTTTGTTTATTTTATCTATCTTTGTTTATTTTCTTTACTTTGTCTTATTTATATTGTTTGCTAGTTTATATTTGTTTGATTTGTTATTTGTTTGTGCCATGTTTGTTTGTTTATTTATTGATGTTTTTTATTTTTTGTTGTTTCTGATTGTTTGTCTTTGTTTAATTATTTATTCAGATGTTGTTTGTTTATTTGCTTGTTAGTGTTTTGTTTATTGGTGTTTTTTAATTCGCATGTTATTTATTTATTTATTTGTCATTATTTTGTTTATTGGTGTTTGGTTGTTCATTTTTGTTTGTGTTTTGTTTATTTTTTTATGTTTTGTTTATTGGTATTTTTTTGTTTGTTTGTTTATCCTTTTTTGTTTTTTTATCATCTTGTTGTTTGTTTATAGCCTTGCTTATTATTTTGTTTGTCTAGTTTATTTTTTTGGTTTTGTTTGTTCATTCATTTTGTTTCACTTATTTTTATTTTATTATTTGTGTTTATTTGTTGTTTTTGTTTTTTTTTGTATAGCTTTAGGGTGTTTGTATAAATATTTGTTTATTTTGTGTGTTATTATTATTATTATTATTATTATTATTATTATTATCATCATCATCATCATCATCATCATCATTATTATTATTATTTTGACTTTTTATTTTTAGGATTATGTAAGATTATTACATTTTTTTTACACTTAATTCTTGATTATCCATATCATGTACTTGAGTTGTGAATGTTTGTATTTACTCTCACACTTGGTTTATTTGTTTTATGTACATTTGGGATTTGATTATTCATATCTTATTCCTAATATATTTATACTTAAATTTAAATTAATTTCTCAATGCTTAGGGTATATATAGCCATTTTAGTTATTCATAACTATCATGCATAATATCATAAGATAAAGTAAAAACTAGGCATATAGAGTCTATCATAGCAATTTAGTGGCCATACTTATCTATTATATCAAACTAGACAACTAACCAAACACAAGCCTAAAACCATGGGAAATAAACAAGCATAAAAATGATTTATAATGTGTTTATACAGATGTGCATCTCTGAATAAGCATACACATGTGATGCATGAACATCAAGCTAAAACAAACACCATTTTTGAGTTGTACTCAAAATAGGTCAAAATTTGGTCAAATTATGATGTAAATGAGTGTAATGGACCTTCTTAGGTCCATTAATGTCTTTTGAGTCCATTTTGAGTCATATGATTGTGTTAAATAATTTCTAAGTGTTTTCCTTCTAAAATAGGAAATTTGAAAATTCAAATGTTTAAATGGAGTATAGGAGGGTTAAATGCATGTAAGGAGTGAATATATGAGTAAAGTGGCATGAAGGAGTCTAATGATATCATTTAAGGATTAATTATAAGTCATATATGTCAATACATAAAGTGAAAGTCATATTTTTGTATGGTCACCCTCACCCATGCGTTGGGTTGACAAGAAAGAAGGTAATTTTTGTAACCAATTTGATAACCAATGTTGAATTTGGTGAAAATAAAGAATTTTACACTAGTTTTAAGAAGAGAGGAGTATGTGAGAGAGAATATAATAGGGGGAGAGATATCTCCTAGGGAAAAGAGGAGAATCTGTAAATGTACGTATGTATAAACTTCTCATGGAAGGTGATGAGTTCAGATTTTAGATTACAATGTAAGGTTATTTTTTTCAAATAAATAAAGAAACATGTGTTTTTTTATTTTAACTCTCCTTATATGAGTGCATGCCTTTTTTTAATGATAGAATGCAATGTTGAAACCCATGAGATAATGTACAATCCTTTTAAGTGCATGGTTGTAGGTTGACCCAATGTATATAGGTGATAGGTGTGAAAGAGAATGATTTGAAAGAATAATATCATAGGTTTTTATATGGATTATCATTGTGAATTAAACTTTTTGTGGTGTAAAACCTTTATACTTTGATAACAAGCCTATGTAGGATCATGTGTAAAGGTTAAGAACTGTGTTTTAGTCTATATTAATTCCTTGAAAGCCCAAGAGGCATATTAAGAGTAAGATTGTTCATTGATGTGAAAATATTATTAAGATGAATTATAGGGTAAGAATTCATTGGTTTAAGGTGAAATTCCTATGTGATTGTATGTGTATCAGACCTAGGGTTTAAGTCTATAGGTTTTGTGAATGCTTAGTTGATAAGACATAATCAAGCAACGAGATGAAAGGTAGAATAATACATGGTAATACGTTTGGGCTGGAATGAAGACAATATAGAGAGATAATTTGGTGTAGATTAACCTTGGAACAACATGTAAAAACCCTTAGGTAAGTGTAAATGATGGATAACTTTGCATTCTTTTACACAAGCATGTTATGATAAATAGGTATGTGGATCTATGCTTGAATGTGATTAAGAGCCTTATAAGAAGGATGGAATAATGGAATTGGTGTGAATAATTTATATAGATTATACTCTAGCCTCATATAATAATAAATCTTTGTTTTTAAACCCTAAGGTAACAAGTGTCAATCTTTAGGTTTGTATAGGCAGTGTTGCGATAGAAAAATCTATCATTTCATGTATAAAAAGGATTGGGGATTGATAAAAGAGATATAGGAGTTGGGAAAGGTGAATTAAGAGTGGAAATACCTAAATTATTCCTTATGTTGTCTTATAGAATAGTGGAAAACAAATACTTAACAATTTGGGACTACCTTTGTTGTACATAGTCAACCATTGCTCACAATCAATTGAGAGTTTGATGTTTTCATTATGGAATGGATTAGAGAAAGATTATAGACTATTATATTAGGTGAAGGACACTAAAAAAAAACTTTTTGTGGATATTTGGGCATTTTAAACCTTGTATAATTCAAGATATGGAATTAAATGTGCCCTCAGCCTATACAGGGCTAGAAAGACCCTAAAACTAGGGTTTTTGTGTTTTAGGAAGTTTTAACCTTATGAAAATACTAAAAACTTGTTATACTACCTTATTTTATGTGATAAGAAGTAATAAGGTTGTTTTGACTTGAAAGGATACCATATAGTATAGTTACTAGAGTTGGAATGTGCACAAGGGCTAATTAGGCCTAGTTTGAAGGACTTTAACAAAGGTAGTATAGGATAAATAAGGAATTAGATCATGAGAATTTAAAAAAACATAAATAATGATAGAGGATACCCATAAATTCCATTATAATCTATTGAGACATCATAACATTTTCATATGAATCAAAATACATAAAAAAGGCTACAAGCCTTGGGAATGCATTGTAAGCTTTGGGTATGAAATTGAAGGGTGAAGTCTATTTGGACACTTAAAATAGGTTTAGTTAGGTATTTTATGATCACTAAATATGATCCAAGAAAAAATATTTACTCTTTGAAACCTAATTCTAGTTTTAGTCCTTGAGACCTAAGTTTGGCTAGGAAGGAACTAATATGGAAGTTGTAGCCAAAGAAGGTTGAGGAATAAAGATGATCTAAGAAAATTATTATGAAATAATAGGGGAGCATAATCCAATAGATTAAAGGATAAAAAATCCTTGAATAAATAAACTAAGGAGAGGCACTATATAGTCTAGAATGCAAGTGGTAAAAACCAATGGAGATGAGAACTTGAAAGGCAAGTGAAGCATTGAATGTGAAATTTTTGCAAGAATAAAGCTAGTTGAATATTTTTATGGAGACTTATCCCCTTACCTCTACATCATTTAGTATCATATCAAGGTAATCTTGGGTAAATTTTATTTTAATTTCTTTACAACTTGTTGATTTGAATCGAATGCATAATGCCATGAGAGATGACACCTTGTGGGGTATTGAAGGAAAATAAGGTTGTAGGTATAATATATTGAGGTTAACATAAATGATTATAAGATTGATAAAGATTAGAGATATATCCCCAAATTCCTATGAGACAGGACTAGAAGCTAGTCAATAAAAGACTAGGAAAGATAGAGAGAAAAGAAAGCATTGAAGCTCTAAAAGAGAAGAGAGAAGATTCCAAAAGAGAGTTAAAGAGGATAAGAAGAGGTCCTAGATAGAGGGAAAAAAAATAATAAAGACCCAATATAGGTCTAATAGGTACGGTTGATACACTTTCTAAGAGAAAATTCTAAATAGGCCTAGAAAACAAAGAAGAAAAGAGAAGATGGATATAGAGAGAAGTGGAAGACATAATAAAAGAATTAGGGAAACATATAAAGATTATAGATCTCATAAGATAATAAGAAATCCAATGGAATAGCTATAATTTGAAATGAGAGTGAAGTGGCCACTAGAGTCACTTGTGAAAGAGAGAAGACACAAGAAAGGTGTCTTAAGAGATGGGAAGAAGAAAGAGAGGACAACCCAATAAGGCATGAGCAGAGAGATGCGACAAAGTGAAAAATAAGTCAAAGAGGTAGAGAAGAGAGTTCTCATTAGAGATAAAAATAATAAGATATAAGTACCAATAAGAACACATGAGAATGAAGACAAGAAGAGAAGATGGAGGATGTCTATGCCAAAGACATTCAAAGAGACTATGTGGTCTCTCATTTTGTATGCTAACATTTCTTTTAAGTTTGTGTATGTAGGTATGAATAAGAAATTAGAGAAGGCCAATAATAAGGCATCAAATTTGATGAAGGATGGACCAAACACATCACCAATAAAGTGTAAAGAGGATGGCAAAGAAAGAGAACCTCTTGAAGAAGACAAGATGATGGAGATTGAAGACATTCTACATGAATAAATTAAAGAAAAATAGGAATGCTATGATGCATTGCCAAGTATAACACCTGAAACAAGAGAATAAACATGTAAAGAGGACATATAGGTCACCCATGAAGATATGGAGGAAGAGATGAGCTTGTAGCAGTTGCATTTGGAGGTGAATGAATGTTTGAACATTGATTTTGGTTGCATATGTGATAGAGAAAAAGCTAATATATAGATTGAGAGAAAGAGTGAAAAAGTGTAACCATAAAAAAGAGAACAAGGACATGTATATATATGGCCTAAGTTGCTTAAACAAATAGATGATGAGAATAAATAATTGAACCTAAAACAAGAGGTCAAACAAAGCAAAAATATAGGTGGAAAACAAGCACAAGTGTGGAAGCAAAGCACAAAAGGCAAGGTAAATCAAGTTGACATGGTATAAAACTAAGGTATGAAGCATGAAATAGATGAAAAAAGAAGAAAATGTAATCCAAATAAGTTACAAGGTATAATATGGGTGGAAAAGAGAATGAAAAGATCCCAAGAAGATAATATTGCAGGTGTATACCAAGAAAGTATAAAAATTGAGGAGGATGGAAAGCCCACAAAGCAAGAAAATGAGATGAAGGTATAGCCATTTATGAAATTGAATGAATGAATAAAATAAGATGAGTTTTTGAAATATTTGCTTTCAAATTTTTTATATGATGATGTATGTGAAATTAACCCCAATGATGAAAATCTCTTGTATATAGAAATCCTTGCATTGATGAATGAGAGTGTAGAAAATAAGATGAGGATAAATAATATAAAATAGTGATTTATAAGTATGTTATGTATCATGATGAGATGTATAGGACTCTCAAAAATGAGGAAGTCTAAGGAGAATTCAAACAACAAGTTTCCTAAGCAAGTGAAGAGCAATGTAGACCAATGTTTGATGAGGATGTGGAAGAGATGGATGCACTAAAGTTGAAAGAAGAGTTGAATATGATATAATATATGTTAATTCCATCTAAGGGGATATAATAATATGAATTAAAACAAGAAAATATAAATGAAAATATAGATAAGGAGCATCAAAGAAAATCACAAGAAGTTGTGCGAACAAAGATGCAAACAAACAAGCTAGTTAGAAAGTAAATGGAGTATGAACAAGTACACAAGGTGAGTTACTTAATGTGTCAAGATAAATCTGAGTTTTCATGTGATAAAAATGAATATGGAAAGACCAAGATAGGTTAAATCATATTATAATATGATGAGGATGAGTGGAATAAGAAGATGCTCTTGCATAGTGATCAAGATGATAGGAAAAGGTATCAAAATGTGAAGAAGTTGGAAAAAGAGACATAAAAATAATGTATATATGAAAATATGACATATATTTACATACAAAATAATCAATTCGAGCCTAAAAAATAATATGATAACATGAACAAGAAGCAAAAACCACTAGATAAATAAGAATCAAGAGGAAATAATGAGAAAATAAGCCATAGAATAAGCATGAGGAAGAGGAATAAATAATATTGGGTTGAATTTGAGTATGATGAGGATAAAAGTGAATTATAATAGTTGACACATTTATTAACTAGGGAGATACAATAGTTGGAACACTTCACAGAGGAAGAAGATGCATGCATAATAAATCTAGACAAGACCAAGAAGAGGACAAGCAAGAGTTTGGAAAGGAAAAGGGAACAAGTCAAGATGAAAAACAATAAAGTAACCATGAAGGACCCTCAAAAGATAAACTGGAAGGTAAGGAGAAATATGGTGGCTCAAGTTTTATCCCTCCTGGGGAGTATGATTTAACAGCATCAAGCTAAAATAAACACCATTTGTAAGTTGTAGTTAAAAAAGGTTAAAATTTGGTAAAAGTATGATGTCAATGAGTGTAAGGGACCTTCTCAGGGATATTTATGTCCTTGGAGTCCATTTGGAGTCATAGGATTATGTCAAATAATTTCTAGGTGTTTTCCCTCCAAAATAGGGAATTTGAAAATTCAAATGTTTGAATGGAGTCTAGTAGGGTTAAATGCATGTAAGGAGTGAATAGATGAGTAAATTTCCATGAATAAGTCTAATTAGGTCATGTAATGAGTAATTATAAGTCATATATGTTAACATATAAAGTGGAAGTCATGTTTTTTTATGGTCACCCTCATCCATATGTTGGGTTGACAGGAAAGGAGGTAGTTTTTGTAGCTAATTTGATAACCAACATTGAAGTTGGTGAAAAAAATAATTATATGTGAGTTTGAAGAAGAGAGGAGGATGTGAGAGATAAGAGAAAAAGAAGAAAGAGATCTCCCATAGAAAAGAGGAGAATTTGTAAATGTACGTATGTATAAACTCCTCATGGAAGGTGATAAGTTTAGATTTTAGATTAAAATGTAAGGTTTTTTGTTTTAAATAAATAAATATGTGTTCATTTTATTTTCACTCTCCTTGGATGAGTACATGATTTTTTTTAATGATAGAATGCAATGTTGAAAACCTTGACATAGTTTATAGTCCTTTTAAGTGCATGGTTATAGGCTGACCCAATGTATATAGGTGACATGTGTGAAATAACATGGTTTAAAGGAAAAATCTCCTAGGTTTGTATATGGATGATCATTGTGAATGCAGGATAGTGTCATGTAAAACCTTTATACTTTGACAATAGGTCTCTTTAGGATCATGTGTAGAGGTTAATAAATGTGTTTCAGTCTGTATTTATTCCTTGAAATCCTAAGAGGCATATAAAGAGTAAGATTGTTCATTGATGTGCAAAGAGTATTAAGATGAATTAGAGAGTAAGAATACATTGGTGTAAGGTGAAATTATTATGTGACTGTATGTGTATCAAACCCAGGGTTTAAGTCTATAGGATGTGTGAATGCTTAGTTGATAAGACATAATCAAGAAATGAGATAAAAGGTGGAACAATGCATGGTAATAATTTTGGGATGGCATGAAGACAACAAAGAGATAATTTGGTGTAGAGTAACTTTGAAACGTGTAAAAACCCTTAGGTAAGTGTAAATGATGGATAACTTTACATTCTTTTACACATGAAGGTTATGATAAACAAGTCTATGGATCTATGCTTGAACATGATTAAGAGCCTTAGAATAAGGATGAAATCATGGAAATGGTGTGAAGTGTTTAGATATATTATACTCTATCCTCACAAAGGAATAAACATTTGTTTTTAAACCCTAAGGTAAAAAGTGTCAATCTTCAAGTTTGTATAGGTAGTGTTGTGATAGAAAAACCTATCATTTCATGTATAAAAAGGATTGGAGTTTGATAAAAGAGATATAAGAGTTGGTAAAGGTGAATTGAGAGTGAAAATCATAAATTAGGCCATATGTTTTCTTAAAAACTATTGGAAAATAAATACTTAACAATTTGGGATTACCTTTATTGTACACAGTCAACCATTACTCACAGTCAATTGAGAGTTTGATGTTTCAAGCATGGAAAGAATTAGAAAAGAATTTTATCCTATTAGATGAGGTGAAGGACACTAAAATATAACTTTTTGTGGAGATTTTGGAATTTAAAACCTTATACAATTAAAGATATGGAATTAAATGTGTCCTCAACCTGTACAAGACTAGAGAAACCCTAAAACTAGGGTTTTTGTGTTTTAGGGAGTTTTAACCGTAGAAAAATACTAAAAACTTTTGATCCTACCTTATTTAAGGTTAAAAGAAGTAATAATGTGTTTTTTAATTGAAAGGATATCGTAAAGTATGGTTACTAGAGTTGGAATGTGCACAAGGGCTAATTAGGCCTAGTTTGAAGGATTTTAACAAAGGAAGTATAAGCTAAAGAAGGAATTAGACCACGAAACTTGAAAGAGACATAAATAAGGATAGTGGGTATGCATAAATTCTATTATAATATATTAACACATCATAACTTTTACATACAAATCAAAAAACATAAAAAAGGCTATAAGCCTTGGGAATGCATTGTAAGCTTTGGGTATGAAATTAAAGGGTGAAGTATATTTGGAAACTTGAAATATGTTTATTAAAGTATGTTATGATCACTAAATACCATCCAAGATGAAATATTGACTATGTGAAACCTAGTTCTAGTTTTGGTCCTTAAGACCTAACAAGCTTGGCTAGGAAGGAACTAATGTGTGAGGTGTAGCCAAAGAAGGTTGAATAAGGAATAAAGAGGATATAAGAAAGTTATTATTAAATAATATGGGAATATATTACAATATAGGAAAGTATTACAAATCTTTTAACAAACAAACTAAGGAGAGAAACTATATAGTCTAGAATGCAAGTGGTAAAAACCAATGGAGATGAGACATTGAAAGGAAAGTGAAGCATTGAATGTGAATTTTTTGCAAGATCAAAACTAAAATTGATGATATTTATGGAGATTTATCCCCTTACCTTTGCATCAATATGGGTCGTACACCATAATTAGATGAACAACCAATAGAACAAAATCTCATAACACATGGTGTAATCAATGAATAAACAAAGCATACATGAGCATAAACATCAAAAATGTTAAACATCCATAATGATAATCAATAATAAACATGATATAAACAAGATAATAATCATGGATTCATATATATATCATCAAAATATCATATACATGTACATCAAATTTTAAAGACCCAAAACTAAATGTCATTGTATTTCAAATGTCATATACATAATAGATATATACATATCACAATGGTGTCTCAAAATTACATCAATATGTTGATAAAATGAGTACAATTCCATATTCCAAAACTATTCCACAATGTCCACAATGACAAATATCCCTATGCTCAACTCTAGCTCTGTGTATCCATAGGACTTGTGGCCAGAGGTGCCCCTGATGGACCTAAGGGTCCTAATGGTGGTGGTCATGGATGATGGATAGACTAACCCAAGGCACTTATAACATGAGTCCTAATTTGAAATTGACCATATTTTATCATTATCTTTTTTTATCCTAGATCTCAAATATAGCAACATGTTGATCCTTGGGTACTATAGACTCATATGCTATTGAAAATATGATGCCTCATCCTTGGCTTGAAGGCACTCCCCAAACATCTTCAAGAACCTGACATGTGTAATGGCTCCTCAAGATACATTTTTCTCTAATCTAAGTCTATCAATAGTGGTCAGTACATGATCTCACTCACTAATGGTATGATTTCTCTATAGTGACATGGCCCTAAACCTAAACCAACATGGCTATATCAATCTTTAACTAGGAGATATCTGACTGAAGTAATGTCATATCATCATTCTACATATTTAAGGTGCTCTACAAATTAGTCACTTGCTACTATAAACTTTCAACGTCTCACACCTAGGCAATGATCTCCTACTCTAGCATACTAGTGTCTATTCCTATCATAGCCATGCTATAAGGCTATGCTTGGCCTAGATCTACGTGTGTGCCTGAAGGCCTTACCTAGCCTAAACCAGCCTGAGCCACTATAAAAACTACTATGCTAGGATCTAGCACCAACAAATCTAGTTTGTCATCTCCATCTCCATCCCCATCTCCATCCCCATCTCCATATCCATCTACGGCTCTCTAGGAAGTGTATTTTTCACATCTATGGTTTGTTTTCTGCATCGATTGATCATATGTGCCTTATTTTTTGGCCACATTGTAAGCAATCCATCTTTTTAGGCCTCTCTTGATACCTATTTAACAACACATTTTTTATAATTATACCATGTGTTTGTTCGAACGTGCATCTTCAAACTCACATTTAGCCTATAAATATGTTGTTATCTTTTACCAGCTCATCATAAATCCATTTAATGATTTTTTTGCATAAACTACCCTTGCCAATTTGCGCTATTATAGCAAATTATTTTTTGATCGATCAATGATGTATTATGTATTTTTGAGGAAAAATCATTTTAAATCATGCAACTTAAATGTGCAAATGATTATAACCACCTTTGGATAAATCATTCTATTTTGACCAATTTAATGATTATAAATGCCTATAGTTAAATCATTATTTTTGCATCCTATGCTAATGGTTATAAACATCTTTGGGAAAATAATTATTTTCCCACTCCACCTACCCTATTGGGGAAAATTCCTACATCAATGATTATAATTTCCTTTGGGAAAATCAATGTTTTACATTCCATTACTGATTATAACTACTTTTGGGAAAATTAGTCTCCATCTCACTGCCCTACCAAGGTAAATACATGTGCCACTGCTTATAGCCACCTTTTATTAAACTAGTGTCACACCATTTGTTACTGATTATAACCACCTTTGGGAAAATTAGTGACTTCATCACCATTAATATTTATAACTGTCTTTGGATAATTCAGTAATTCCACCCCTGTTATCACTAGATCATTTCAATTTCTTCATTTTGAGGGAAATTTTGATGACTCTATTTTAATGCCTACTCCCTCAAAGGAGAATCAAGGGCTTATTGACTTCCCTTTGGGTCATGAACCATTTGGATTAATGAGTTTTAAATTATTTGAAAAGACATCACTATGCTTGTGTCTTGCAACACCTCTTCAAATAGGGGCAAATTATAAACATTCAATTTTGGCCACTTTCATGTCTAAATTGGGATTTAATTCAATTTCTAGTAAATGACATAATTTAAGCCTAAAAATAATATGAATTGCCCAAATTTGTCTATGTAATGGATTTAATTCCCCCAAAATGTGACAAAGTTAGCTTATTTAGTTTATTACCCTATATACACCAATAACCTAGTTCAATTTCAATCCTAATTAAATTATGACCTAGTAATTTGATATTTTTAGCTTGTTGAGCTATTTATTCATACCATATAAAATAATTATAAAAATCCAAAAATTAATAATCAAGGCTAAATACATTGTAAATCTTAATTAACCTAAACAAAAATTCCAAATCAAATTAGTGAATTTCATTTATTAAAAGAAGTAAATTTTAGCTGAATATGAAGTCAAAGATCAAAGGAGCTAATAAAGTGATTTGTTATTTCCTAAATATTCCAAAAATTATGAGTCAAAACCTCACAAATATTTAAAGTGAGTTGTTATACCTCACAAATATCTAAAACTAAGGTGTCAAGATTTCATGAGTGCTTTGAGTCAACCCAAGGTTAGCCTGACTAAACCTACGTTATTTTAGACTCAACCAAAGTTAGAATTTAACCTAACGTCCCTAGGGTTAGATTTAGTTATTAGAGATATAAATACAAGTTCCCACACCATATACCAACAAGATTTTATGTGTAATGTTATTCTATTAGAATACCTTTAGGAAACCATTGAGAGTAGTGTTATAATACCCATTTTATGCCAAGCTTCACACCAAGCCACAATTGACCATTGGATAAGTGGTACCACCATGGAGAAGCATTGATAGAATAATCTAATTATCATAGACTGAGCATGGACATACTTATGCCAATTTCTCATCAAATTTGATAAAGGAGGTAAATTACTTGTGTTGTATTTATATCTATTTTGTGATCTTGTTTACTATGTTATGACCCCCTAGTTCTTTGGCAAGAATGTTTAGTTTTAGTGTATTTTTATGCTTGATGTTTTATAATTTTTAATAATAAGTAACTAATCATCATTTGTGTGCTCTTCGTATTCGTTTATACATATCTTATTTTATCATTACTCTTGTTGCTCATTCTTCTACACTTATGCCATGCCCCTAACCTGTCACAAGTCTTGGGATAGGAATAAAAAACTTGTGGATTAATTATCCCTATTTGATGTTATATCACATTTATATATGCATTTATTTTGTTATTAGGCTAGCCTATGGAGTAAACATGGCCTAGATAGACTATAAATAAGAGGTAGTGGGTGGTTATTTATCATCATATTTCAAATTTTGCTCTTATTAAAACTTGTAGAGGTTGCCCCATTAAAGTGTCTTGTTGATTATTTATATATTCTACTATATTTAAATCATATTATAATATATTATTATTATTATTCTACTTTATTGTTAAAGTAATTACATTACAAGTGGTATCAGAGCTACAATTTGGGTAATTTTATGGGTGAAACCCTCATTTTATAGATTTGCTTATATCTTTCAATCCGTTGTGAAATTTCATACAAATTTTTAATTTAATCTGGGAAATCAGTCAAGGAAATCACAAAAAAATAGCATTTGGAGGTCTTTTTTGTGTGATTTAATTCAATTTTAGTGTTTTTCATAAAATCACTCTATAGTGCAAAATTCATGTATTTTTTTCTGAGTTCTTTACATTTTTGGAAATATTAAAAAAATATAGAAGGGGTATGTTATTTGTATTTTATAATTTAAGGTTGACATAAGTACAAAAATTCTTGGTCAAGGTTGGGTCAAAGTGCTAATCAGGATCAACATTCTCAAGCCCTTTTATGGTAGGACTGCAAACTAGGGGCCAAGGAAAAGGCACAGAAACTCTAGGTAAAACTCATTACAAGGAAGATATGGAGTTAGAATGGGGAGTTACTGGATCCTTTGTACCATGGTTCTCTAAGATAGATCACAAAGTGAGCCAGCTTGACTATAATGTATAAGGCATTCAAAGTGATATACAAGGCATACAATCTAATATGAAAGCTGTACAATCTATTTTAACAAGTATCATGATGGATTTATAAAATAATTATCCAAATAATCTAACTATCACTATTGCATAACTCCACCAATGTGGATGTCCCAACCAGCCTAATCCAAATCTAATTACTTTTCCACAGAGGAACCTATTACCAAATGTAGATATGCATAAATTATATGGAAATGATCCACTCAATTAGATTAACCAAATGGATATTTTTTTAATTTATATTAGATCACATGTGGATAGAAGGTTACCATGGCATCATTGTATTTAGAACCTAAAAATTCATTTGGTATCAATGGTTGTGTGCTCAAAAGAAAAATATGACTCTCAGTGTCATCTAAACAATTTTTTACAGAGGAGATACAATTACACTTTAACAACAGTGTGACAAAGAAATAATTTAACAAACTAGAAAAATTATGATAGAATGGCTCACTCAAGGATAATATTCATCATTTTTAGAACCTATTTTTACGTGTGAAGACAATTTTTGATGAGAAATTGAATGACCTATTTTTGGGTGGCCTCAAGGAACACATTCAACATGAGGTACACACGTTTAATCCACTTTAGGTTTATGATTCTATTATCATGGCACATAGGGCTAAGGAAAAATTCATAACCAATAAGAAGCAACCATTCACTCACTTTAGAGATCATAGCATATCGACACCATCATTTCCTTCACCTACTAGATTGACCCCTCAGTAAATTGAAGAGAAGTGTGCAAAAGGATTATGTTTTGGATATGATAACAAGTGGAGAAAATGAAATAGATGTGATGAGAAGAAGTTATTCTACATTGAGGTATCCAATGAATATGATGAAGAGGATGATGCTTCCAATGATGATGAGGAATAAATAGAGGAGGTACTTGAATATTCCCAACCTACAATCTCTTATCATGCAATTTTGGGTATTATCACTCCTAAAAAATTTAAGGTGGTGGGTTTCCTAAAGAAATAGAAGGTAAAAATGTTGATTAACTTAGGGAGTACACACAACTTCATCAACCATAAGTTGGTCATTTGTTTAAACTATTTCATTTACCCAACATTAGAATTTTAGGTCATGATTATATATGGTGGAACAACCAAATTTTTAGGGAAATTTCATAGTATTAAGTTTTCCATGGGTAAGTACAATCTATATTCTCCTATGTTTTTTATTACCATGGGTGGTTTATACATTTTTTTTGGAGTCCAATGACTCATAACCTTGGGTAAAATTGAGATGAACTTATAAACTATTCATGCACTTTCATTCTGAAGGTAGGAAAATTAAACTAAATGGATTATTGAAAAAATATCCATAATTGGTTAGTTCACATCAAATGACAAAGATGCTAGAAAGGGGGCATAAGGATTTATAACATGATTATTTTCCATAGAAGTTTAACCCACAAATGCATCTACACATCTTGATCTATAGATGATTCTTGATGACCACCCATCTATTTTTGGGGCCATGCCAAAAGGAATACCACCAAAAAGAGAGCATGATCATGCCATTCAACTACTTCCAAGGAGTCAACCATCAAATATCATACAATGTGTGTGTGTGTGTGTGTGTGTGTGTGTGTGTGCACATAAGAGTGAAATTGAAAATATGGTCCATGAGATGATGGGGGCAGGGATCATCAGGCACAACTAGAGTGCATATTCATCACTAGTGGTTATGGTGTGTAAGAAGGATGACATATGGAGGATGTGCCTAGACTACAGGGTTATCGATAAGTACACCATCAAAGATAAGTTTCCTTTTCTAGTAATTAATGATTTACTTGATGAGTTGCATGGTGTTGTTTATTTCATAAAATTGGATCTTCATTTACAGTACCATAAAATTATAATTAGGGATGAAAATGTTCATAAAACCACTTTTAAAACTCATGAGATACATTATGAGTTTTTGGTAATTCCCTTTGGTCTTAAAAATGCACCATCTACTTTTTAGAGTTTGATGAACACTATTTTTATTTTTTTAAAAGGAAGTTTATGCTAGTTTTATTTGACAACATATTGATTTACAAAAATACATGGGGAACACACTTGCAACATGTGAAATAGGTGTTGATAGTTTTGGAGTAACATTAACTTTATGAAATTCCATCCAAATGTGATTACTCATGTTAATTTATATGAAGTCCTAATGCATGAGAGAGAAGTACAAATGCTAATCCATTTACTCTTACAAAGGAAGAACAAAGTTAGGAATACTTACCTTTGAAGACAAACCCTTCAAGCCTAAATCTCTTTCTTGGACAAGGTGTTTTGCAAGATATTTTTGTGGTATATAAAGATGACAAGGATATTTTAGATTTAGGCCACACAACCTATCGATGCATCAAAAATACCTCTCTACAAGACAAGATCTGTATCTCCAAAAAAAGTATGAAACCCTAAGTTATGCTCAAGTAGAATGGTGGATAAGTAGATGCCTAATATAATATTATTGTTTTTATCTTAATTTAATAAATGATGAAATGAGTGTGTATATATAGTTGAATATAACCCTAAACCTTTCTAAAAGTTTGGCCGATAGGGTCGACCTAGTCGAATCTATATCATTATTTGATCAAAATAAGTTAGGCTCAGTCTAAGTTGTCCAAATCCAACCTAGACCCATAATGTGATTTTAACAATGTGAATACTAGGTTAGCCCAATTGACTCTGTATTATAAAATGCTAAAATCTTAGAAGAGAGTTGGCCTAGGCTGACTTAGTACTGTAAATGGTAAAATAACATTTTTAGCTTAGGTAGGGGCTAAAACCAAGTAGTATAAATATAAAATAAACATTAAAGTATAAGTTGACATTTATACATGGATATATAGTTTCTTATACTTTAAGTTATATTATATATTTATTCTTTTAGGATGTTTGAGAGTGGTTTCAAACCTCTAGGAGATATAATGTAAATTATAAATTTTGGAGGGTCTTATTCAATTTTAGACTTAGCCATATTTTAGGGTTATATTTTTTCAAGGAGGCATCATAGGAGGTAAATGGATAGACACTATAAATAAGTTAGACAAATGGTAAGAATGCTAAAAAGCCACAACAATATTGAGAAACACCAATAGTCTGTCCACCCCTTTCCTAGTGCACCCTTTAAGGTGTGTACTCAAAGAGATTGCACTCAAAGAGATTGATACTTGATAGGTTCCTAAAAGATAAAAAGTGTTAGTAAGTGATAAATTTAATAAAAATATTGTGTGTATACACCTCTTGTATGATTCTACATTTTCTATACTTTTTGTGTTCTATTTGTAAGTAGCCATTTTGTTGTAATGGAAGATGTAATTACTTCAATAGGATGGTTGATACTTATTTTTATTTTTCTGTAATGGATCACATGTATTGATGAAATTATTTTTTAGAAAATCGAAACTTAATATTCAAAATTAATTAAGTCTATGGTAGTCTTTTAGTGTGTTTATTCATCTAATAAAAATGTTTAGAGTAGGATTTTTTAAGTGGGCATATTCCATATCAAAATGTTTATAGTGGGTGTCTTCCCACTAAAAATATTTATATTGAGTGGATTCCCACTCTAAAATAAATGCATGTAAAATTTGGAGTCATACATCAGGTGCATGAATCATATATAATTCAAAAAGATGGCTATCATTTATTTTCACTATGCCTAATATAGACACTCAAAAACAAACCCTCAACCATTTTTTGATGTCAAGCTCCTTTAAACCTATCCTCAACCCTTAGATAACTATTCACTTAGTTAGCTTACCCTTAAAACACCTTTCTTTACTCTCACATTTTAAAACAAACCTAAGTCATTTTACTAAAACATTTTAAAGCATCAACTTAGGACCCCTTTTAGACCTTTTTTATATATAGGGGTCGATCATCGACGGTCAGCCTAATCATTGATGGTTAACTTGACCATTGATGGTTAGGTATCCTTCCTTGACACCAAAAATTCCAGTTGTGAACAAGACATGTATAGGAAAAAACATGGAAACTTTCTCATGCATACCTTATATCTTTCCTTCCTTTTGAATTAACATGTCTATCCTGGACTAACTTAGAAACTTCCTTCCTCCCCACTTTGCAAGTTTGGGCTATAAATTGAGGGATTTTGAAAGAGATGAAGAACCCAAAAATTTATATCCAAGCTCTTTTGTTTTCTTTATGTAGGCATCCAAGACCACAAAACTCTATTTGTGTCACTATTCAAGGCTGGAGTACTGTTATGCTACCCATTTTTATTTAGGTTGTTACTAATCTCCACCCCATATTATATAGGTATTCTTGTCTTGTTTTTATCATTTCCTTTATTTATTTAAGTTTTCTATTTGGCTCAGACCACCTACACATTACCCCTCACCCCAAGAATCCACACTATACCTTATACTCAACATCCACCTCCCACCAATCCCACTTTAAATACTCTACCACACTTCTACAGGTAATTGTAGCCAATTACTATAACTATCTATGGTTATAACAAACGTCACTAGTCACCTAACTGTCGATGGTTAGGACAACCATAACCATTCACCCTGACCATCGACAGTCACTATCAGAAAAAATAATAGATTGTTATTTCCTCCCCTTTCACACCCAATCAAACCCTATTTCTATTTTTGGCCTATCTATAGACCCTGCTCAGATCCTATGAACCTGACCTTGATCCACTTGTGCATGGTATTGACCCATCATGCTACCTTTTATTGAATAGGTACATATTTTATTTTCTTACATAAATATTCATGTTCTTATCAATTTATCATCTTTCATTTCTATTATCAGAACATTTTTATCATTAGGGGAGTGGATTGATAGCCATCTAAGGGAGCTTTCACTTCTTAGATCTAGCGTTGCTAGGCAGTTCACCCTTCATACTCATCTAACAAATAAGTTGTTTTAGTGTGGTCTTATTATAAGTATTCCTTCCTCACCAAAAATAAGCTCTCACTTTATCTAGTCATCAATGACAACATTTACCAGGTACACACCCCTCATCTATTGTTTCTCTCATTTTTCCTAAAAGTTAAAAAAATAGAGTAAGAAATAGTAGGAAACATTTTTGCATGCTCCGGTGGGACCCCTTTTGGGTTCATAGTTTTTTTTGGCATATAGTTGCATCAGTGAAAATTTATGTTCTTGCATTTCTATCATTTCTAAATTCCAAAAGATCAAAAAAAAATAACTTTTCTCTTCTTTTCTGAAAATCAAAAAGGAAATAGAAAAGTTTTCATCTTAGGGATAGGTTGTATTTTCATCCTGTATTAAGTGCATTTTTGGTTGTTCCTTATTTTCATGCAAAGACATAAAAAATTTATTTTGGTTAAAATTAAATGCATTCATGGTCGTGCCTACTTAATTCTTAGCTCACCTATATTAATTAAATGCATTATGAATTAAGTGTAACATACATATGTTACACTACCAAACTAATTATACAAAATAAACATCAAAACTTACTTAAGACAAGAACCATTAGGATTTCATCACCCTTTGGATCACCTCACCCTACCCAATGATCCCACTTAGATTTAATCACCAAGGGGAGGACCCAATCCATTCTCTAGTGGAGTATAAACTCTAGACAAATGGTATCTATTGGCTAAGCAACCCAGCTCAACTTCAGGTTCATGAAGTGTGGGGAGCAAGCCCCTAATACTAAGCCACATACCCAGTATAGTGTAGATTATTTGAGCGCCAAAATTTAACCTAAAACCATCCTTAGACAACTCTTCTAGTACCCAACTTGAAAGCCAATTCCCCCTTTCACACTCTTTAAGGCATAAGCCAAAAGTGATTTAAAATGAATCCTAGGATTAATTGCACTTTTAGTGTGTGCTTTGCTTGATTTGGGTTTTTTTTGTTTGCTCATTATTTGAGGTGAAAGGTTCACTATCTATTTATAATTTATCATATGGTCTTAATTAGGCAAGTGAGAAATCAAAACAAGCAACCACCATCTTCTTATTCATATTTATCTATGGATTCAACCTCGGATGTTGATAGATCACCCCATGCTTCGTCGCACCATTCTCCCCCACCTACCATGCCTCCAAAAATTCTTGAGGGTGATTCAGATTTTTATCTATCAGATTTTTCTACCCTTCTAGATAAAAATCTAGTGGATTTTCAACACTATATTAATACCTTATCCTACCGTACTTTGATTCTTTCAATTCCTCTTTTGGATCCACTCTATGTATGCCACACTACCTCATGGTTGGTGTTACATCAACCCAACATTCCATCAACCAAGCTTCTTATACCATTGTTTCATCTACTACCACCACCCAGACACTTATTACCCCAACCAATACTTTTATTGTTGGCTCAACTTTACCCCTTGCCACTCATACCCCTTCTACTGGTATGATGTCTTCCACACCCATGTCTACCATTCCATCCATCTTAACCAATATACCAACCTCAAACCCCTTTCAAAGCTTGGTGCTATCCATACCATAAACACTCCCTCTCATTAGCACTAGGGTGACTACCCATTAATAACCTGTAAGCACTTTAGCATTACCAACCAAAATATACCCCTAAACCAACCATTATTAGTTCCCCTATAAGTCCCCACAACATTGTATCAATATATTCCCAACCTACAGGGATATATGGCACCTTCCACTCAACCCTTAATGCCTATTAATCTCACTAGGGCACTATCCCAACCTCAGGTCACCACATACTAATATGTGCCCACCTTTGTACTTTTTGCCACATACCAATTCATAGCTACAACCCAACCTAAACAAAACTTACAACTAAATTACGTAGCTACCCAACCCCAACCTAACCTGATAAAGATTTTTATAGATAAGATAATCCAACTTGAGTCATCTATATCTAGGTCCCATAACCTTTTATCCTACGGCCAAATCTATAATGAAACCTATTGACCCATTTATACCAATTCATGCTTATCCTCCTTAGTGGGAGCTTCTCAAACTCTCTAAGTTTCAAGGTAAGGAGGATCCTTAACAAAATTTGAGGGAATTCTACCATTGTTATTACTTGATCACATATGATGATGCCCTCCTCCTCCAAACTTTCCTTATATCTCTATCAAGACCCACCTTGGATTGGTACAGTGCCCTTCCTAGGCACTCTATCTTTTCATTCTCTCAACTCACCCAAATCTTCTTAGAACATTTTTTGGTAAACATAAACAAAAAGGTCTCTATAACTGACCTTTATTCTATCAAATAGTTTGATGATGAATCAATCATCGACTTTATTTCATGATGGCAAGGTCTCATTAATAAACTATCCTTTTCATTACCCCAAACATAGCTCATTGAGATTTTCTCTAGGGTATGTGTAAAGCACATTGCTTTTGCCCTTCAAGTACAAACATTTAGAACCTTTGATGAAGCATCACAATGGTGCACATACTTTAAAACTATCCCATAGATGAGGGCAAACTAAAATTACAAAATAAGAATTCCACTTTCAAACCTAGTGATCCCTCTACCACCAAGACAACCGACCAACCCAATCATAAAGCCAAAGATTCTGCAAACTCAGTTATGTTGAAAGCTACCTCACCTCCATCCATTAACCAACCATGTCAAACCATACATTTTAACCCTTCTTATCCACCAATCCAAAACCAAATTCTAGTTTTGCCTAAACAATTCACACCTATAGGGGAATATTATGCCTGTGTTAGATAAATTACTCACAACTAACCTTATCCAACTTCTACCATCGAGCCACCTCAACAATTTGACCCCTCTCACCCCGTGCTTGAATGGTACAACAAAAATGACCATTTTGTTTTTCATCAGGTTATTGGACATGACATAAATTAGTGTAACAATTTTAAAATCCTTGTCCAAAACTTGATTGACAATGGTGAATTGTCATTTGATAACCCCAACGCACCTCCTAACCAATCTCTTATTATTTTTTACAAACCTTTTCCTAATCATATTCCATTATCCCAACCCTATAATGATAACTCTAAACCATCATCATCTCATGAGGCACACACAATCAACATCATCATAAATGAGCCCATGGGGGATGAGACCCACACCTCTATCACCTCCTCACCAACCTCACCCATGAAAGAAAGAAGTTCACATTTTATCCCTTCAAAGACCCAAATAGAAGAATCTATAGCCCTTGTGTCTTTATTGGACCAAACCATACCCACACACACTTGTCCTTCCACAAAAGCAATCATTGATTTAAACATTTCCTCTTCTACCCTACCAATTGAAATGGTACAACCCTCTCCATCTCCTTTGAATACCCAATAAATGGAAGAAACCATGACCATACCTACACCCTTGATCAAAGAACCATCCATTCCCCTTTCAAAAATCACCTCACAAGCGACCATTACCTCCTTCACCCAATCAAAATTTTTGGAACATTCTATCTAAAGACAAGATGAAGGAACCATACCTTATTCCTTATCTAAGGGCTTAACATTCAAAGTGATTGATCAAGGAACCAAAAATGTTTACAAGACATTTTCTTGGTTAGTGCAAAGTCTAGAATTTGCCTCACAACCTAACCTAGATAGAGCCATTTATTTATACCATCTAGGGATCCATGCCAAAACAAAGTTTAACCCTTGACCTCATAGCATCCACCTTCCAACCTATTATCACCCCATCATCGAACATTTCTTTCTCCCAAGATGTGAGGGAACTATATCACCCATCTCCACCTAGTTCATCTCATAATTTTCTCACTAAAATGACCAAGAAGATGGGTATCCTTTCCACACCTAACGTCACCCATCCACCCATAAAATTATATTTAACCCCCTCTAGTCCACCTAATAAACCAATAACCAAGATGGTCTAAAAGGTGTAGTTGCCTAGAACTCATTCTCAAGCTCAACCTATGCCACCTCCTTCTCTTTTACCATCTATTTTGGGACCCCACCCTTCTACCATCTTAGTCACCTATGTTGATTTAATTAAACCAACACCTTTTTTTATGCCTACCCCTCCATCAACCAAGTTGTTGACTTATTCATCATTCTTAGCTAGTTTATCACCCTCCACTTTTCCACCTATTATCAACCCCTCATCTTTTACTTTAAAACCATCCATAGATAACCTAATTACAGCTAAGCTAACCCAACCCAAACCATCCACCAAATTTTTTTAACTACCTACCACTTCTAAGGTCAAATCCATGCATAAGAAGGTCTCTTTTTCTTTGACAACTAATGCAACACCCTCAACACCTCTAAATGAACCCTATGTAGTTATTTTGTAGAGGTTGTTGCAAACATCTTTCATTAAACTACCACCCATCAAGCCATTTACCCTTTCTAATACCAAACCCTCCTGGTCTGATGATACTTTGATTTGTGCATATCATAGGACACTAGGACATGGTACATAGAACTGCAAAGCTTTCTAAGCCCTTGTCCATAGCCTATATGATGAGGATGATTTGTTATTTGATGAACCACCTTCACTAGCCTAACCAATCCAACTACCAACCAATCAATCCAACTACTAGCCCAACCAACCCAATCGATCCAACCACAAACCCCACCTATACTTTCTCTTCACATTTCATCTCAAAGTGAAGGGGAGGAACTGAAGCAGTCACCTAGTCTAACCAATCCTATTATCCACACCATTTACATGATTACCCAATCTCAAGTGCAATAATGAGGTAAGGGAAAAGTCCATGCATTGATTCTATGGACATATCCTTCAAACCCTCATCCTTTTAACCAAGACCCATCACCAACACCACCACCTATGCCCTCACTGAGACTCAAAGTATATTTTCTTAGGTGCACCTCCCACCAATTCTTCTTCATCCATTCAACAAACCATGTTAAAACAACTTCACCAAGCACTAGTGAAGATGAGCCTTTATGACTTGATCAACACCACCCCCATCATCACCAGACACTAATATATGCTTTTCAATCCATTGAGATTCAACTGAATTACCCTCAACCCCTTGCATCCTTTGTTAGAACCCTCTAACATTTCACTATCGTTACCTTCCAAGACTCAGAGATACCTCCAACCCATTCCGAGGAGTTTGACCCTCCTTTCTTTATCACTGCATATATTAATCACACCCACATCAAAAGGGTGATGATTTATGGAGGAGCTATAATCAACATAATTTCTTCCCATTCTTTCAATCAACTACATTTACCAAATAACATCATGGCCAAAAGCACAGTGGTTCTTCGCTCCTTCAAAGACACAATGGTAACTACCTTGGGGACTATTGTCCTTCCAATATACTTGGGACCTCACACCATTCCCAAGCTATTTTATGTTGTAGAGGGTGAATTATAATATAATATTCTACTTGAATGCCCTTAGATCTAAGTTATGAGTTGCATCCCTTCCACTTTACATCATTATGTCAAATTCAAACATGAAAGACATGTTGTAACCATCAAGGTTGATCCTAATCATTTTACATCCTTCAACATGACCTATAGGCCTAATGATGTCCTCCTTCCACATTCATCTCTCGTGTAGTCAACCAACCCCATTAACATAAATGTATAACCAACTATAACCTACAGTTCCTCAACTGTCAACAATGATGAAGCCTCAACCATTACATCTATCCCTTCTTTTTGAATTCCCATTGAGGATTCCCTAGCACAAACTTTCCAGCATCTCTCCCTTAGAGAATATCAAATTTTATATTTAGATGCCTTTCCCACTCCATAAAAATATGGGAGACTTCAAAATGAACCTATCATAGGTACTATTATCCCCTTTGGACTTCCCAATAATTGAAAAAAATTTGTCTATGGGGGACTTGATCGTCCACTCCTTGCTCTTATCACCCATCCATATATTCAACCTTTCACTTCCAATTTCTCCTACCTAAGCAACCCAGCCTTTGACAAGACCTATCTTCATCATTATGCTTGGAAAGGATTTGGTATGGGCCTTTATGAACAAGGACCTCATGAATTGCCTATTATTAAAACTTAGAAACCTCATGAATTCTTTAGGTTTGGGTTTGAACCACTAGAATAACCCACATCACCCAAACCCATTGCTACCCCCATGTATGAGATTCCATCCTCACCTAGTTCATCTTCTCAATTTGAAGACTTTGATATCATCCCATCTAATCTTTTTGATCAATACTATTAGTTTGGGCCCACTAACCTATCAAAAAGGGGCCAAATTAAGACCTTTCCTCTCATTCATCTCAAGATGATTGATCAAGATTCACCCACTATTCACACCATCCAAAGTCAATATGATTCTTCTATCCTCACCTATCTCAATGTGGGGGATTCTTCTGTATACAAATACCTCCCCCCTGAGAACCAAACTATGTTAAATGAGTCAACTATTGATATTAATTTAGGGACTCAGGAAAACCCTCACATCATTAAAATTGGCCAATCCTTAAACTCTAATGAGAAATGGGACTATCCCACCTTCCTTCAAGACCATATCATTACCTTCACGTGGTCTTATTAGGATATGCCCAGGATTGACCCTCTATAGTTGTCCATAACATTATAACCCATCCTAAGACTAAACCAGTATGGTAAAAGCTTCACAAAATGCACCCTTGTATAACTCTTCTCATAAAATAAGAATTTTAATGTCTTCTATTTGTCAACTTATTTCAACCCGTTGACTATCCACAATGGGTCTATAATGTTGTTCACATTACCAAACCCACTAAGAGACTTTGTCTTTGTGTATATTTCTATGACCTTAACTTTGTATGCCCCAAAGATGAATTTCCTTTACCCAACATTGACCAGCTAGTTGATCTTACCATGGGCCATGAGATGTTATCTCTCATGGATGGATTTTCAAGATATAATTAGATCTTGATTTCCCCCTTTGATCAACATAAAATTAGCTTCATTTATCCTTAGAGAACCTTTTTCTATTAGGTCATGCCTTTCAGTTTAAAAAATGTAGGAATGACTTATCAACTAGCCATTACCTATATCTTCCATGATGTTATCCATAAGATTGTATAAGATTATATGGATGATATCCTTGGGAAATTCAAACACCATAAGGATCACCTAGTTATTCTTACTATCATCTTTGATCAACTAATTAAATTTTATGTCTAGCTCAATCCCAAGAAATGCCTTTTTGGGGTCCTCTCTAGGAAGATACTTGGCTTTATCATTCCCCTTCATGTAATTGAAATTAACCTTGCCAAAGTTAAAGAAATCCTAGAAATACCTCCTCCAATAAACCTTAAACAACTTTGCAACCTAAAGGGAAAACTCCAATCTATCCATCATTTCATCTCCCAAATATTAGATAGATACCAACCCTTTCACCATCTCTTGAAAAAAGACACATCTTTTAAATGCACAAAAGATTATTAATAATACTTTGACTCATTTAAAGAGTACCTACTTTCTCCACCAGTTCTTATCTCACGTAAGGATGACCAACCTTTTTTCTTTTACATATCCACCATTGATCACTCTTTATGTACAATGTTTGCTCATCGGGATGAACAAAACAAAGAACAAGCCATATATTATATTAGACACATGCTTCTAGGCTATGAGACATGGTATGCCCATCTTGAAAAAAATTGTCTTACTCTTATTTTTGTTTCCTCTAAGTTTTATCATTACCTTTTTAACCATAAAACCTATGTTATCACCAACACCGACCCACTCAAGTATATGCACTCCAAACCATACCAAAATTAACGTATGACTAAGTGGCTCATGTTTCTTATTGAGTTTGATATTGAGTTTCTTCACCAAAAATCCATTAAAGGGAAGGTCATCACTAAATAGTTGGCTAAGGATCCCCTACCTAACAACCAACCCATTCCTTTGACCTTTCTAGATGATTCCATTGCAACACTTTATCTAGAAGAACCCCCTTATCATATCACCATATTTTTTTATGGCTCTAAATTCCAATAGGGTGGGGGTGTAGGCATAATTATCATACCCCTTCATGGTGAACCTCTTTCACTATCCTTTAAATGTCACTTTGAATGTACTAATAACAAAGAAAAATTTGAATCTTTTGTCATCGATCTCCAAACCTCTCTCACCTTAAAAATCAAAACCATCTCTATCTTCGGTGATTCCCAACTGGTAATCAACCAGGTCAATAGTTCTTGTCAATGTAAAAATGAATTTTTGTAAAAGTATAAGCTTCTCATTGACATGATCTTAAAATCATTTGAACATTAACAGATCTAGTTAGTACCCTAATCTACTAACAAATTTGTATATACAATGGCCGCCCTTGCATCTCAAATCCCTTCTCAACCTATTAAATCCAAACTATTTGTCACCGTCCATCATTTCATCAAGACCTCGTTTATAAATTCTAACCTTCCTACCATTTTTAGTGTAGAGTCATCCCCTTCTGACATCTGGTATGAATGAACTTTTAATTACCTTAACCTTAGCATTATTTCACCCAACCTCTCAAAGAATGCCCAGAAAGCCTTTATGTAGGGTACCTCTCATTATACCATAGTAGGGGGAATCCTATACAAACATGGCTTTGACAACATTCTCCTTCATTATCTATGTAGTCATGAGATTCCCCATGTCATCAAGGAAACTCATGATGGAGTTTGTGGGGGACATTTTAGTGGCCTCAATTTCACTAAAATAATATTATGCCTTGGTTACTATTGGCCTACCCTCAATCAGGACTGCTAATAATATGTAAAAAAGTGTGCCAAATGCTAATAACATGCTAAATTACATCATGTACCTACTCATGGAATCTAAGTATACAAATATTACTAGCCCTTCTCATAGTGGGGATTTGATCTCATTGGAAAAATCAATCCTCACTCATTTCAATGACACCCATACATCATCATCGCTACCAAATATTTCACTAAATGGGTAGAATCCATCCCCCTCATCTTGATCAAAGTTGAAAAATTATTGATTTTATCAATCATCATCACATTATCTATCATTTTGGTGTCCCTCATAAAATCATCACTGATAATAGCAAATCATTCAAAAATAAGAAAGTTTAAGACCTATATGATGCTTTTGGCATCAGGCTAAGTCATTCCTCACCCTATCATCTATAGGTAAATGGACAGACAAAAGCTTCCAAAAAAACTCTCATAAAGATGCTAACCAAAGTTGTAAGCACTTTAGGATGAGGTTGACACCTACACATCCCATTCACTTTATGGGCCTACCATACTTTTATCTGAACCACAATAGGTGTTACACTTTTTCCCCTAGTCTTTGGTGTAGAGGCTATCTTACCTCTCAAAGTCCAAATTCCCTCTCTTCACATATCCTTACAAGACATCATCTCTGAAGAGGACTATCATCAAGAACACCTCGCACAACTTGAGTTGTTCTATGAGCATTGCCTTACTACCTGTTGACCCAATTTTGCCCCTCAGGCAAAATCTCGGTCACCTCCTACACCTGCTTCGCAGGCCCAGTCATTTCAGGTTGCAAGGTCCACTTTCAGGTCTTGACAGCACCGTTGCAGAGAATAGGCAGCGAAGGATAGAGTCTTCAGACATCCGCAAGAGAAGAAAGGGGGAAAAAATGAAGTTTCGACACTTAGTCAAAAAAGAGGCAGAAAAAATGCAGAGGGCGGCAGAATCGCCGCCCACTACAAGGGCGGGTAAAATGAGCCCGTCTACGAAGAAAATGTAGAGGGCGGCGAATTCGCCGCCCACAACACAAAGAAAATCAAAGACATCGGCCGACGTCGGCAATACTGCCATCGTCGGCACCTTACAGAGACTGACATCGGCAGAACCGCCGACGTCGGCAGCACAAGGGCAGGCACAAAAACCAGAAAAGCCCGCCCCAAGGCGGCGAATCGAAAAATCCCGCCCATGGCGGCAAAATGAAAAAACCCCGCCCCATGGCGGTGAAATGAAAAACCCCGCCCCATGGCGGTGAAATGGAAAACCCCGCCCCATGGCGGGGAAAGGGAAATTGCCGCGCAGAGTATAACTCTACCGACGTCGGCAGCTTACTTTAACCGACGTCAGCAAGATTGCCGCCGTCGGCAGCTTATCGGCCGACGTCGGCAGGTATTCCTACATGAAGTTCATGCAAAGGGCGGCAAAATTCCCCTGCAGTGCACAAGAAAAAACCCGCCCAGCCGCTAGAGGAGAAGACCAGCACGTAAAACGAGGCAATCAGCATGGTCTTGGCAGACTTGTGACATCATCAATAGTGTTTTTCACACTTTACAATGAGACTTCTCTTGGCTCTTCTGCTATAAATACAAGGACTTAGTCATTTTCTAGGGATCTTCCTGACTTTTGTAAAGAGCACTGCTCTGCAAATTTCCCACCTGAATCAATAAAAATACAGTTTTTACCTCCATCTTGGATTGATTTGCTGTGTATGCCCTGAGTATCATCTGTGTTTAGTCATTATCTTTCATGCTTTCACAGGTAATACCAACAGACCAGCTATCTGCAGGGACCGGTTCTACAGCTGAAAGGAGAAGAGCAATACTTGAGAAGGACAGAACAGAGTAAGTTGCTTGCAAGTGTGCATTCCACAGCACCTCGGTAAACCTCTGTGACGTATTTTCCATTATAGCCTCCCCCTTTGTGTTAGTAGCCTGATCCCTCTACCAGATGTGTAGAGTATACTTGCATTTCCCCTGATTCTGAGAGTGGATCTGGAAGGTCACTCATGTTTTTGGTGTATCACCTCCTTTAGAGTAGGCTGTTTGTTTTCAAGCTTTTCTCTTTCTCTTTTTACCCCCCCCCCCCCAAGTGTATACCTATATATCTATATTTTTGCATTACCTGAAACAAACAAGATACATCAGAGGGAACTAGCCCATATCTAGAGACTCTCCTCTCCTGCTTCGCCGTCCCACAGGCGAGAGAGGGGTTTCCATGTTGCGGGGAGAGGGCAGGAATCCGTGTTCCTGCCGCTGGGTGCACTTTCCTTCCGTCAACAGTTCTGGCACGCCTGGTGGGACTGCAATTTTATCAAGTTCTAACACAGTAGTATTTCAGGATTGATGTTGGTCCTGCTACAGTGATTTTCAAAGATTTCCAGCATCTGGCGACTCCACTGGTAAGAGCTCAGTTCTTTTTTTTTTAAAGACCAGTTACTTAACTTATATGCCAAAAGTTACCACCAGGTCAGCTTCAAGAAGGGTCCCCTTTGAGTTCATTGAACTACCTTTAAACTCCGCTAAAAGACTCAGGTTTGGAAGAACTCACCCTTATCCACTGATAAATCCTCCTAGACCTGTTGCTAGGAACACCAACCCAGCTCAGCCACAAATACAACCTGTTCCAGCCATGGCCTTGCCTTTTGCAGCTTTTCGTGGTGAAAGCCCTTTAAACCTCCCACGCTATGATCCGATCCCCGGAATAGCTCTAAAAAATGTGCCTTTTTTTGATGGAGTGGGACCTATTACAGTTGTTGAGCATATAAAAAATATTGCCAACCTTTGCAATATTCATAATATAACAGAAGAAAATATTGCCATCAGACTGTTAGCCTTGTCTCTGAAAGGGAAAGCTCTCGACTGGTACGGCACCTTGCCTGTGGATTCCGTACATTCTTGGAACGAATTGGGCACTCGTTTAACTGATCGTTTTGGGGAAAAAAGTGATGGCCTCTCTCTTGCTGAGCAGCTGACAACTATAAAAAGAGCTCCGCATGAATATATGCAGGACTTCAATACGCGGTTTCAAAAGACTTGGGATAGAATTCCCATCCTGGTAAGGCCGACCCCCAGCTACGCTTTCTTATACTATCTAAAAGCATTAAATAGTGACATTGCTATGATGATTCAATCTATGGGGGGACACATACTGCCAGCTGCGTATGACAAAGCCATTGCGGCCGAAAATTGCTTGATTCAAGCTGGGAAAATTGCCCCTAGACCTCACATGCCACTTTTCCCAGAACCGCTGCCCCCAATTCAAGCAGTCTCTCCTACAATTGCCCCCCTACCTGTCATTGAAAAGCCAACTGCTGTTCCATCCAATGAATTAAGTGAAGTTAAGGGCCTGTTGCAGAGCATGTCAAATGAACTTGTTGCCCTTAAAAGGCAGCAAGCTCAAAGCCACAAGCCAAACCAGAGTTATCAAAATTATGGCCATGCCCCTAGACCCCCCTTTCAAAATTATAACCAAGGTCAGGGGCAGCTCACTACAACTAGGCCTTATCAAAATTATAACCCAGGCCCTCCTTCGTCATCTAAAGCCATGGTACCTACACAGAACAATCTAGTGCAGGAGCAGCCAGGTTGTTCAAACATGGGACAAGGTCAAGAGCAAGCTGTCCACCCGAATGACATGATGAATTTTTTTCAGAATTCAGAAAATCAGGGTGCTGATTTTTCTCAATTTTTTGAGTTCCCAGCTCAAACCAGCACAAGCAACAATCAGACTCAGCGGGATTCTACCCTGATAAATCACGAAGAGGGTGAGCTCTGTGCAATTAATCATGGGGGCGCTGTAGGCAATCATGCTGATTGTGTTGCGGCCAATACGAGATTTAAAAGAAGAGCAGTTGGAGAAGTGCAGGCTTCCCCTCGGGCAGCAGCGAATCCTCCGCCACACCCTTTTCAAAAGGCCCCAATTTCTGGTGAACCATCTGTACCCCCAGCTCCTCAGTCTAAAGCTCCAGCCGGGATCAGCCCAAAGGAAAACGCGAAAGGAGTCAGTCCCCAAGTTAATATAGTTGATCAAATGAAGAAATTGCATGTGAGCATTTCTCTATGGGACTCATTGTCTCTTCTGGGACAAAAGGAGGTATTGAAGAAAGAATTGCATGAGCTAGATCGCCAGGCCATCCCAACAGACACTAATAACGTCCTAATGATGAATGGGCAGCCTTCTGCTCCAGGTCAGGTAAGGAAAGAAGAAAAGACTCCCCCTTTTTATGTATCTTTGATCATAGGAGATTTCTTAGTACATAATTGCATAATTGATAGCGGGGCCAACACTTCAGTAATGCCTAAATGTATTGCTGATAAGATGGGGTTAAAGTACGAAGCAATGAACAAAGGAGTCTTACAACTAGATGGGACACCCGCAAAGATAGTCGGAGTCCTGAAAGGATTGAGTTTAACATTGCATGCCTGCCCAACGTTCTCAATCCCTCAAGATATAGTGGTAGCAGACGTTCCTCCATATTTTGCAATCTGTTTGTCTAGGGACTTTACGTCCAAGATAGGTGGTTATCTAGCAGCAAATTGGTCATACCTGGTTTTCAGAACCAAGTATGGGACCAAAGTGAAAATTGAATCCGAGCCACTCTATAAGGACCACCTAGAGTCCTATTCACCCAAGGCAGCGAATGTCAGTTATACTATCATTGATCCAGAAGACTCTCAAACAGACAAGTCCTCATCTTCTGCTCTTGAAGGAGTCACAGATCTACTCTTGGATGAGTGGGGAAGCGATAACTTTGAACACGATCCTTATAAGTTTATTGAGGAGGCAGACCTTGGCGTCTATTGCTTGCATGAAGAGAGTGCCGTCATGCCCAATATAATGAAGGAAAACAAAGAAGATCTTGGCCTGTGGCAGCTATATTTTGACGGTTCCAAAAGCAAATTGGGCGTAGGTGGTGGGGTAATGTTAGTCTCCCCTTCCAAAGAAAGGTAATTTTCAGCTTTTCATTTCCATTTCTCTTGCACATGTAACGTTGCAGAATATGAGTCTTTGATTCACGGACTTGAGTGGGCAAGAAAGAGAGGGATCAAAAAATTGCAAATCCTGGGGGACAGTGAACTAATAGTGAACCAAATCAGAGGCCTGAACCTGACCAAGAACTCCTTACTGAAATCTTACAAGCACAGAGTTTGGGACTTGATGGAGGATTTCCTTGCTCTTAACATTACCTCTATCCCCAGGGAACAGAATAAGCAGGCTGACAGATTGGTAGCTGTTGGTGCCCAATTTGATGTTTCAAAAGAGATAAGCAGGGGTTGTAGTTTGCGCCATTTAAAAGTGGTGGTCCGGCCTTCAATTCCAGAAAATGTTACAAACTGGCAAGTCTTCGAAAGCGACCAACAAATAGCCCTTTTCCTAAAGAAGGAAGCTGAATTTGCGGTCCACAATCAGGCAAAATTGCAGCAGCAATATGGAAATCAAATTGTTCAATTGAAGAACAATAAACTCCCTAAGGGTCTGATCACACTTGAAAGTATTTTCAACGGAGAGGACCAACTAAGAAATGACAAAGCATGCATCACTACCAAAGAGGAGAATTATGAAAAAGTATAAATCTTCAAGGATAAGTTGCTGGCGCTTAGCAAGGTCTGCACGTTTCAAGAAAGACAAGCTTTCATCCTGCTGTGCCAGGAGTTCGCTGATATTTTTGCCTAGAACTATAGCGACTTGAAAGGCTTCGATCCAAGGCTCGCCCAACACACCATTGAATTAGATGAAGGCGCAAAACCTGTCACACAAAAGCAGAGACCTGTTAACCCGATGGTCGAGCTCCTTATGCGGAAAGAATTGGCCAAGTTGATTGAGTCTGGCATTATATTTCCGATCAAACATTCCTCATGGTTGGCTAATTTGGTTCCAGTTAGAAAGAAAAATGGGGAGATCAGGCTATGTGTCGACTTTAGAGACCTTAATAAAGTCTCTTTAAAAGATCATTATCCCCTTCCAAACATGGAGCAGATCCTTCAAAAGGTAATTGGTTCCGAACGCTTCTCCCTCCTGGATGGCTATTCGGGATATAATCAGATTCTGGTGCGTGACTGTGACCAATACAAGACAGCCTTCACCACTAAATGGGGAACGTTCGCCTACCAGAAGATGCCTTTTGGGTTATCCAATGCTGGTGCTACTTTCCAGCGAGCCATGGACATGGCTTTCAGTGGTTTGATAAATAGAAACGTGCTGGTGTACCTCGATGATATAACAGTTTTCTCCAAAGAGGCAGGACAACATATGAAGCACCTCAGGGAGATTTTTGAGAGGTGCAGGGAATTTGGCATCTCCCTAAATCTAAAGAAATGTGTATTCGCGGTTCATGAGGGGAAACTTCTTGGCCACATTGTGTCCAAGGAAGGTTTGTCTATTGACCCAGAGAGAGTCCGCTCCATTCTGGAGATGTCCCTACCAAAGCACAAGAAAGCCCTGCAGAGTTTCTTCGGCCGAATAAATTTCATTCGGAGGTTCATTTCAAACTTTGCTGAAATAGTTAAACCCCTAACCTCCTTGCTAAAGAAGGGTGAAGAATTCAAATGGACAACACCAAGAAAGGATAGCTTTGAAGCTATCAAACAGGCTTTGACCCAGGCTCCCGCTCTGATCAGCCCCGACTTCAACAAAGACCTCAATCTCTATACCTTCAGTAACGGAGAAGTGATATCTGCCATGCTTACCCAAGCAAACAGTGATGACCTCGAGCAACCACTCGCTTTTTTCAGCCAAGGGTTAGAGGACTTCGAAACTAGGTACACCTATGTAGAGAAGCAAGTCTTGGCAGTAGTGCGCAGCCTGAAGAAATTCAGATATATGTTGTCGAACAGCAGGATCCATCTCATGGTTCCACATCCTGGCGTCAAGGATTTCTTGACCAATCGAGACTTAAACGAGAAAAGAGCGGGATGGATCACCAAGGTAATGGAGTACGACATAGACATCAAAATCACCAAGTTGGTTAGAGGAAGGGGCCTGTGTGAATAGCTAGCCGCAGATTTGAGACAAAGGGGTGAAGACAGCTTGCTGATCCATGATGCAGCCACTGCAGAAGAACCAGCTGTCGTAAGAGATTGGACACTAGACATGAGGCGTTTCCTTCTTACGGGCGAATGCCCACAGGGTCTCGATAGGGCCAGAAGAAGGTATTTTAAACTTCAGTCCCTTCCCTATGTTTTGATTGACGGAGTATTATTTAGGAAGGATCTCTCTGGGGTTCTCTTGAGATGCATTGACTCCAGTCAGGCTGACAAGGTATTGGCTGAGTTTCACAATGGGCCAGCAGGTGGCCATTTCGCCCCTAAGACCACAGCAGCAAAAATAATGAGAGCTGGCTATTTCTGGCCCACTCTCTTCAAGGATACCCATGCCTGGGTAAGGAAGTGTCAGAAGTGTGCACTCTTTGACGAAAAGCAGCGATTGGCTGCCATGCCCCTACAGCCCATTCAAGTTGAGCAACCATTCATGCAGTGGGGCCTGGATTTCATAGGGATGATCAACCCTCCCTCTAGCGCCAGACACAAGTGGGTCCTGACTACTACAGATTATTTCACCAGGTGGGTGGAAGCCATTGCTTTGAAGGAAGCAAATGAGAGCGCAGTCTTGGATTTCTATGAGGACTTAGTGACACGTTTTGGGGTCCCAGCCACTATAATCTCAGATAATGCCTTGGCTTTTCTGGGAACCAAAACTAGTGAATGGGCACTAAGGTATGGTATATACCTCAGCACTTCGTCAAATTACTACCCGCAGGGGAATGGACTAGCTGAGTCTACTAACAAAAATTTGATCAATATTATAAAGAGGACCATGGAAGAAAATTAGAAAACTTGGCATGCCAAGTTGAAAACAGCTCTATGGGCCGATCGAATCACTCCGAAAAGATCAATCAGAAATTCTCCATATACGCTTGTGTATGGAAGGGAAGCAAGGCTTCCTATCTCACTCGAATTGCCAGCGCTGGACCTCACACATCAGCTGCAGCTAGAAGAAGGAAGCAGCATGGAGGTCAGATTATGTGAACTAATGGAGCTCCAGGAGGTAAGGAACCAGGCCATGGTCTCTATGATCAGTCGCCAGCATCAGGTGAAAAGGCATTTCGACAAAAAGTCTTCGTCAAAGAGTTTCGTCGAAGGAGACATTGTCTTAAAATGGGACGAAGATAGAGCTAAGCTTGGAAAACATGCAAAATTTGATGCCCTCTGGAGCGGTCCTTACATAATTACTCAGTGCAAGCATCATAATGCGTTCCAGCTCTCCAGGTTGGACGGCAAAGAATTGCGTATCCCAGTCAATGGGATACACCCGAAGCATTGTCACTGAATTTTTGGTTCCACCGTACATAGTTTCGCTTGTTTTCTTCCCTGTTTTCCCTAAGTGCAGTTTGCACAGTTAGTTGTTTTTAGTCTTGTGTGTTTCCCTTGGCAGTGGGGGTAATTTTTGTATTTTTGATTTTGGAATCTTCAAAGTTGTTGTGAACTCGCTTCAAAGTCACCATCCGACTCCGCACCTAATGGATATGTAAGGCAATTGGGTTCTAAGCATAGCAGGCACGCTTCCCCCGTGAGTCGCCAATTTGTTGACCCAATTTTGCCCCTCAGGTAAAATCTCAGTCACCTCCTACACCTGCTTCACAGGCCCAGTCATTTCAGGTTGCAAGGTCCACTTTCAGGTCTTGACAGCGCCGTTGCAGAGAATAGGCAGTGAAGGACAGAGTCTTCAGATGTCCACAAGAGAAGAAAGGGGGAAAAAATGAAGTTTCGACACTTAGTCAAAAAAGAGGCAGAAAAAATGCAGAGGGCAGCAGAATCGCCGCCCACTACAAGGGCAGGTAAAATGAGCCCGTCTACGAAGAAAATGCAGAGGGCGGCAAATTCGCCGCCCACAACACAAAGAAAATCAAAGACATCGGCCGACGTCGGCAATACTGCCGTTGTCGGCACCTTACAGAGACCGACGTCGGCAGAACCGCCGACGTCGGCAGCACAAGGGCAGGCACAAAAACCAGAAAAGCCCGCCCCAAGGCGGCGAATCGAAAAAGCCCGCCCATGGCGGCAAAATGAAAAAACCCCACCCCATGGCGGTGAAATGAAAAACCCCGCCCCATGGCGGTGAAATGGAAAACCCCGCCCCATGGCGGGGAAAGGGAAATTGCCACGTAGAGTATAACTCTACCGATGTCGGCAGCTTACTTTAACCGACGTCGGCAAGATTGCCGCCGTCGGCAGCTTATCGGCCGACGTCGGCAGGTATTCCTACATGAAGTTCATGCAAAGGGCGGCAAAATCGCCGCCCACTATAAGGGCGGCAAAATTCCCCTGCAGTGCACAAGAAAAAACCCGCCCAGCCACTAGAGGAGAAGACCAGCATGCAAAACGAGGCAATCAACATGGTCTTGGCAGACTTGTGACGTCATCAATAGTGTTTTTCACACTTTTCAATGAGACTTTTCTTGGCTCTTCTGCTATAAATACAAGGACTTAGTCATTTTCTAGGGATCTTCCTGACTTTTGTAAAGAGCACTGCTCTGCAAATTTCCCACCTGAATCAATAAAAATACAGTTTTTACCTCCATCTTGGATTGATTTGTTGTGTATGCCCTGAGTATCATCTGTGTTTAGTCATTATCTTTCATGCTTTCATAGGTAATACCAACAGACCAGCTATCTGCAGGGACCGGTTCTACAGCTGAAAGGAGAAGAGCAATACTTGAGAAGGACAGAACCGAGTAAGTTGCTTGCAAGTGTGCATTCCATAGCACTTCGGTAAACCTCTGTGACGTATTTTCCATTATAGCCTCCCCCTTTGTGTTAGCAGCCTGATCCCTCTACCAGATGTGTAGAGTATACTTGCATTTCCCCTGATTCTGAGAGTGGATCTGGAAGGTCACTCATGTTTTTGGTGTATCACCTCCTTTAGAGTAGGCTGTTTGTTTTCAAGCTTTTCTCTTTCTCTTTTTACCCCCCCCCCCAAGTGTATACCTATATATCTATATTTTTGCATTACCTGAAACAAACAAGATACATCAGAGGGAACTAGCCCATATCTAGAGACTCTCCTCTCCTGCTTCGCCGTCCCACAGGCGAGAGAGGGGTTTCCATGTTGCGGGGAGAGGGCAGGAATCCGTGTTCCTGCCGCTGGGTGCACTTTCCAACGTCAACACTACCCTTAACCATCTTCACATCTATTAAGAGCATATAAATCATAAGCTTACAATAAACACCTAAAATAATAGGAATTTAACATTGGATACCTTGTCCTTATAGAAAACCAATACATGAAAAACATGGAGAAGAGTAAAAAGGGCAAATTTTATTTCAATTAGATTGGACCCTACATCATCACCCATAAGTATGGATCATGATCTTATCATTTATCCTTTCTTAAGCCAAACTAGAACCTGAGCCTCTCAATGCTTCACATCTACATCCCTTCTACTATTAATGGAGATCTAATTAACCCTATGGTCTAACTTAAGCTCACCCCTTGGTTTATGAGATTCACACCTCCCTTATCTTATTACCCTATTCATGTTGGGGACATTTGATTACAACAAATCCAAGTTATTATATGTCATAAGTTTTTAACCCAATCTTAAACATGGGTATTGTTGACTCAATTTGACTTATAGTCAAATTTAGTCAACCCCTACTATTTTTAAATTTTGATTAAGATTCCCATGTGTCCTATAAGGTGTCATCTTGGTCTATCATCTTACTTATCCTCTCCCTAGTCCTTGTTGAAGTCCACCCTCTTTGTACTAGGCTAGTCAACTAAAGTCAAAGGTTGGCCAACCCTATTCAAAGGTATTCAAAGGGTAAAATTATGTTTAAAATGTCATAATGTGGTCCTTGACATGTTTTAATGTGTTTACAAGTCATAAATTGGTCATATGTTATGTCTCATATGCAAAAAGGGGCCTTTTGGTCACATTTTAGCCCATTTAATGACTTGTACAAACTTTCATGCAAGAAAATTTCTCACCAAGGTGAGTTTAATTTTGGAATAGGTTAGGATCATGTTAGGATCAGTCATATGTCAGCCAAGAAGTAGTTATATTCAATAAATGGTAGTTTCTCTTTGATTTTAGGGACTTTTGGGCACTTGTATAGACTTATTGAGTCCACCATCAATGAAAAATGTGGGTGGAGTGTCTCCTCACCTCCACTCACCCATTTCCATGCTTGGAATATAGAAATTCCATCTACAACTCATTTTCCTTCCTTTTTGTCTTAGTAAGCAAAAAAGGGTCAACTTGTGATGTTTGGTGTTGATCGTATAGGTAGAGTTGGGAAGAATGGTCTTGGGGGTGGATATTAATTTTAGTCCACTTCAATTTCATTTAAATAAGTCTTAAAATGGTGTCTCCTCCTTTATTAATCATTGTTAACACTCCAAGTAGCTTTTTATGCATGTACAACCATGAGGGATCTCCTTTTGAGCTATTTTTAGAAAATGTTGCTTTGATTTGATGGATTTGATGTTTAATTATGTTCCTCAATACTTATATATAGGTTTCTCATTGTTCCTTTTATTTTATAAGTCTCAATATCTTCATATAACTCTTTTAGGATTTTGTGGGTTTGCCATGATCTACTCTTTCCATATACAGGTGCCTTGAAGGGTGATATTCATGTTGAAGAGATTTTTTTGAGTTATTTTCAAAATATTATTGATGAGGTTATATATATTTAAGGTTTAAAATTTCATTTGAAGTGTTTGGAGAACCTTACCCTTGCAAATTCATGCTCTTCAATGTTTTGATCTACATATACATCTCAGGGCACTCACTCATAGTCTTTATGAAGTCATGTTGATGCTTAGAGGAATATACTTGTGCCTTAGAGGGTATGAGGGAATGGTAGATATTAAAAACCCCTTTGGTAGCCACTTGGTGCTAAATAACCATTCAAAGGAGGGATGACTATCTCCAGGCCTACAATACCTGAAAGTTGCAAACAAAGGTCTAAGAGGTTTTTTGAGGTATCAAGAACATGTTTATATGAGCTTCTAAGGTGTCTACCTTGAATGATATTTTATCCCTATCATAGGAAAATTAATGTGAAAAAATTGAAAGGATAATGAAAAGTGGAGGGTGGTATTTTGAATACCCAAAAGTGTTCTCAAAACCACTAAATTTTGACAGTAAAACCTATAGGAGATTGGTATAAAGGTGAACTTTCAATTCATAAACTCAATCCTAGACTAAGACATCAAGATGAAAAATTAAAATTGGTTAAAATGATTCCCATAGGATAAAATTTAATGAGAATTAATTTGATGTTTTCACCCCTAAAGCATTCTCCTCTATCCATACACAAGCATGTGAGAGGACACCTATAGGCATACAAGATTAAAGCTTATGAAAAAAGTGTGATCATGAACAAGATGAAGAGAGTTTATGGTTTTTTAAAAAACAATAACTCTATGAAATCATAGAAACCATTAATAAGTCCATTTTTATCTAATTCAACCTACAAGTAGGCCTAAAATGAATGAAACATAGTCACCTGTAGCTGAGACAGGGAATGGAGTGAGGTTATAGACTTTGAAGAAGTTTTAAAGAACTTTTAGGTTGAGGAGGTGGAAATTTCAAGGCATAATTAATTATAGGAACTAAATAATTTTCTAAAGCATCAATCAATACCAATATCATGCCTATGACCACATAAAATCACCTACAGGTAGGGTCTTAAGGGTGTCTCAGTCTATAGAGGGCAATGAGCAATTGGAACCCTTAAAATGCTAAGATGTTATATCAAAATAATGAGATAAAAATAACATAATAAAAGGGAAAAATAACATATATAATGTATTTAAACCTTGATAGGATCTCTAAATAAAGGTATCCTCAAAGACAACACCCCTGTTCACTATTATAGTCAGGCAAGGTCTTAGCTTAGAAGGAACAAGGTGAAAACTTGGATACCTAGGAAGGAAGGGGGAATTTAAAGAAGTGTAATATGATTCCCCATGATAAAATTAATTTAATTATACTCCCAAGCTACCCAATTCCCAATTTCTCTTAGCAAAATGGACTCAGTCTGTACGAGCAGGTTAGGGAAACTCTTGGTTCAAGGGGTTATGGAGATTCCACTTAGGAGAAAGGTTTTGGGCAGATTATTAGGTTATATAAGCATGAAATGAGGGTGGATAAAATGTATAATCAACTTGTATGCATGAAATTAGTTTGAAAGAAGCATCCATGAGGAGGTTTGAGCAAGAATATGCAAAAAATAGGGGGTTTTACCCCTTTTTGAGAAGATAGAGATGGTTAGACCCCCTAACCATGGAACCAGACAAAATAATTTAGTAAAATTGGTAATTATAACCTTTGAAATCCTAAAAATTATTAATTTTTTTAAAAAAAAAGGGATAATAATCTTTGTTTTGTCTCAGAGGTAAGGTGCTTCTTTCATGCATAAAATGGGTAGTTTTGGGGAAAAGTGAGGAATGGTGAACCAAAGATCAATTAGATCAGTAAATAAGGTTTTAATAGCTGGGGTGGAAACATGGATAGCCATGATAAATAGGTATATAAGGTTTTAATTCAAGAAAGGTGGTCTAGACCAGAAGGTCTATAGGTAGACCTAATGATGAAACATGCAAATTTAATGCCAAACGCAAAGTCATTTCAGGTTCTAACCTTTGAAAATACTTTTAGTGTTTTGGATCACCTCCATGGGGGTGAAAATGATGTTTTAAATCTATATTATTTCATGGCAAGTGTTAATAATAGTCATTTTTTTAAGGTGTAGACATACCTAGTTGGCAAGGCCTAGACATGTTTCCAAAATAGGGGTCAAATTAGTTCCAAACCCTTGGTGAGTTGTTATAGGGATTGGAGAATGTTTATAGGGTAGTTTTAGAGGTTATTAAAATTTTGGTTTGCAATATATCCAACAGGAAGCCATCATTTGGCCTAGAATGTGCATAGACCCTGTAGAATGCTTGAAAATGACTCAAATGGCCATCTTGGAATGCTCATATCTTTCATGATACTTTACATGGGAAATTGAGACATTCAAGGAAGATTAAGGGGGTACTTAAGAAGCCATAAGTGGCATTTTATCAGATTTATAATGTGCCATGGATATGAATGAATGTTAAGAATGAAAACTACCTCAAAACCCCTGTAAACCCTTCTTCAGGACTTGATTGGGAAGAGATTGAAAATTAATTGTATATGCCATGTAACTTTTGGAAAATGTAAAGGACTCTCTTAGGCACCCTCTAATGCAATTTTATTGGATAGACATATACGAAATATGCTAGAACATGGCTCTTTTTGACATTTTTGTGTATTTTTTAGGCATGGATAAATTTTAAGAGGCCAAAATAGTTTTGGGGGAGATTTTAGGAATTTTTATAAGTCCTCATGGTCATTTTATTAGGTTTATAATCTCCTAAGCCTATCTACCATCTCTTTCATTTTAGCCAATCTAGTGGGTAGATAGTGAACACTTAAGAGAAAGTAGTGAATTTCAATTTGGAAAGCCTTTTAAGGCTAATTTATTTAAAATGATGATATTGACACCTTTTAAAGTGTCATTAACCCTTGTGTGTGGATAAAAATAAATAATTGGTAAATTTTTAGGTGCCAAGTGTGAAAGGTGTAAGAAGAGAGCTCATTTTGGGACTGTCTTGAATGATGGTGCATGGCCAAAATGATAGGGATGATTAATAAACTTTAAAATACATGTGAAGGATTCTTAGTAACCCAAATCATGCAAATCCATCATCATAATTAGTCAATTGTAATGATAAGGTAGTTTTGGAAGGCTAATCATGAGGGGTAGTTTTCTATGTAAATGGAGTTTCTTGACTAGTTTGTAGGTTTTGGATGATTGGAAATGAGACTTGTAGCTCTTGAAATTACATTACTCACCCCATCTCTTCATCCACATGAATTATAACTAATTTTATCTTTTAGACACTTGTCCTTGTGCCTTTTGAACTTCTCTTCTCTCTCTCTTCTCCCAAGTTCTATAAATTGAGCCATTTTGGCCATTGTAAAAGAGACCATAGTTGGTATGTGTTTTCGATCAGGCTCACCCTAGTGAAGTTAATTTTAGGCCTTCACAATCTATTAAAACATGGAAACAATCCTAGGCTATGGGTGGCCTAATCAGTGGATTGAAGCTCTAGATTCTAAGGGCTAGCTCCCTTTGGTGTATCAATTAGGATCTCTACTCTATTCTAAAAACTACCAGGAAAAGGGAAACTTGAAGGAAAAAATCCTATATAATGATGGTGATACACTTATATTTTGGTTCATCCACTCAATCTAAATTTTTAAAATACTTATTAGACAAGAAAAGACTGAATCTTCAACTCCAATTGACTCCTATGCATTAGTATTTCATGAAAAGGTTTTATCTAGTAATAAAAGATTAAGGAAAATGAATGAATAAGCCTAAATTCAAGGCACTAAACAACCACTTACATCAGCTATAACTTCATCCAAAAGACATTAAACATAGAACATGACCTGCATAATTTGATCAACTAGTAACTAGGTAAGAATCATGACTTGACAAAGAAGAAAAATTCTATCACATATGCAAATCACTAACATAAATACACTATACCAGCATTTTGGAATCTAAAAATAGTCCTATTTATCTCAAAAAGGTAATAAAACTCAAATTTTGGTAGAGTCTAATCTTTCCAAAAGAGGGATCTTGATTCTTTCAAAAGGGTTGAAAAGCTAACTTATATAAAAAAAATCCAAAAACCAAGAGATTGGCACTAAAAATAGAAGAGGAGATCAACTCCCAAATCACCCCAAGTCCAACTTTAGTTATGCCAAGATAACCAAGTGTTTTGATAATATCTTTTTGACTTATGTCCTGTATGGATCTTCAAGGTTGGCATAAAAGTCTACATGGTGGGCTCATCTTGGAATAATCTACTCCATGCATGAAGGCTACACCAAATATTCAAAGAGAAACTCCACTTGATATGTTTGGAAGTTGAGTTGAAACAAGAGAGAGTCCTTATTTTCATGGAAAAAAAGGAAGATGCATGATAATCCTTGCCCAGTCAACTCAAAGTAACTCCACCCTGTATGAGATGATGCTACGCCAATCCTTAAGTGAAAAACTTCAGTTTGAACAAGTTGGAAGTGTTGAAAGCCTTCAATAAAGATAAATATTAATAGATTTGGCACTTTGACAAAAATTCAACTCAACTCAAGACCAATCAAATCCAAATGGCCATCCACTTGCATGAAAAATCTCTTTGAAAACTAAAGCATGCATGAAATTTCATGTTAGCTCCTTGAATCAGCCATCCAAAATTAAACTCCTCAAGCCCTTCATGCATTTGAGTCTCCCTTTTAGAACTGAGAGATTCATGCTTGAAGTAGCTGCATGTCTTGGATATAGATCTTCTTATAGATGGAAAAAATAATAACTTTGATGGATTTTTTCATGTTCGTACTCATCCTAGATGCATCTAATCTTACTTAGGCCACTTTGTATGCTCTACATGTATTCCTTTGGACTACTATTTAGGCTCATTATTTCTACTTCTATTTATTCTTGTGGTTAAAATTTCATCTTCCTTCATTTCCTTTGGACAATTTGTGTTTGGTTCATTTCCTTCAAGAGTTATTTCTTTCAGAGACTTTAATCTTCATTCAATTTCCTTCAAATAATTTGTTCAAAACTATCTACTTCTTTAGGATTTTTCCTTGGTTACTTCTCCTCATCCTTTCTTATGGATTTTTTGATTAGTCCCTTTCTCATGGACAATTTGTTCAAATATTTTTTTGTTGGACTTTTCTATTGATCTTATCCTTCAAACAATTTGTCCAAAACTATTCTATGTTTGACCTTTTTGAATGACTTATCCTTCAAATAATTTATCTGAAAGAAATATATGTCTTTAGGTTTTTTGCAATAGTCTTTAAAATTATGAAATGTGCACTTTAGAATTTTTAAAAATTCCTTCAAAAAATTTGACAAGCCCCTTTTGCCTTTTTGAATTACCTTTCAGAGAATGTTTGGTCCACTCATATTTTTGAGAATGCATTTTTCGAAGAGAAGGAACCCTTTGGACTTTTGGAAAGTGCCTTGTTTGCTAAAAATAGCCCTTTGGAAACATTGAAATGGACTATTAGAAAATTTGAAATGGTCTTTGCCTTTTGTAAAATGACCTTTTTAGAATAATTGAAATTGACCCTATTCCTTTGGTAAAATTGAAAAGACACTTCAAACTTTTGTAACTACCCTTTTGTCCGAAAGAAATGACCCTTCAAAAAATTTGCTTTGGTCCTTAGAAAAGTTGTCTCACCTTTCAATTTTTTTACAATGGACTTTCTTAAAGAGAAAATGACCCTTCAAAAGAGTTGTAAAGTCCTTTCCTTTAGATTTTTGTTCATTTATTTCATTTGGACAATTTGGCTGAAGGAATTGTTTCAGCGTCTCTCTTTGGGCCTTTCCTTTGAACAATTTATCTGAAAGAATTCATATCTTTAGACTTATTGAAAAGGACCTTTGAAACTATTTGAAAAGACCTATTTTGAAAGAATAAGAGCCCTTTGGACTTATTTTAGATGACCCCTTTTTGGACCCAAATAAGCCTCTATAATACTTTTCTCACAAAATAATTGTCTAAAAACCAAAGTGAATGCCTTAAAAAAGGCCTATTAATCATGCATTATTTCAAGGACTTTTCAGGAGCAATTACTGACTCATAAGATGAACTGGCATGATATGCAAAGTTTTGAATGATAAGGGTGGTAATTTGACCTGTGGGGTCAAAATTATCAACATTTTGGTGACTCAGCCAGGAAGCATACCTGCTATGCTTATGAACCAGACCATTGACATGACTCCTACACTCACAAAGTAATGACAAATTAGATCCAAGCCTAAAAACCCTCTTTTGACTTGGCATGAGGTAACCTTCATCCTCAAAAATAAAAAGGAAAACACACAAAATAAGAAAGCCTAACTAAACAAAGCAAATGTGAAAACAAGCACTTGTCTAGGACAAAACAAAATAAAACTAATATGCCTCAACAACACTTGGAGGAAAACAAATAAATAAAGTAACCATGATAAAGCATGATCTACCTAGATTGAAAGGGAAATTCATAAACTCACTCACTCCAAGAGATGGTATAAGTTGCAAGGTAGGATGTTTATTAATCATAACCTTTGATGAGGGATTTTTCTTGCCCACCAACTCTCTTAGCATCTCCTTAAATGAGCTATCAACAATAAATCAGTCACCAACAAAGACAAACTCATCTACTACTTCCAGATATTTTTCATACTACTTGTCATCTACAACCTTATCAAGTGATATGTCATATTGTATTGTCCTTGAGTGACCTCATCCCTCTTATCAACTATTGTAAGTTCATCCAACTCTTTAAGGATCTTTGAATAGGCAACCCAATCTATATTATGATCTTGAATAGGTGATTCTTGATCAAATTTCTCATAAACATGCTCTTCAATAGGAAACATATCCCTACAAAGCTCTTCAATCTCCTATATATATATTCAAGGTACAGTTGCCAATCATATTTTTGTTCCTCATTTCTATCAATTTGAATGGGATTAGCTTGAAAGTTATCTTGATCCTTCTCAATAGGAGATATCTCTAACTGTTTATGACTTCAATTTATTCTAACTCCTCTTGGAGTTCATTCACATCAAGATCAACATTCTCATTCTCAACTACAACCTTAAGTGAAGTATTGATGAGAAACTCTTCCTCATACACACTTGAAGCATCTTCTTCACAACATACAAGAACTTGACTTCTAGCTACAACCCCTTTCTCAATCCTCCAGAGAACAAGCTCCTCCTGAAGAAGGGAGATGGTGGAGGGTAATGAAATTCATTTGTTTGAGAGGGAAAATGAAGCATGGGAGGTTAATCATGATCAAATTTTAGGATCTAGAGGGCAATGGAATCATTCAAGGAATTTTGGAGAGGGGGGAAAGAAAAACTCTTAAAGACCTCTACATTCTGCTCCTTCCACTTAGCCATTACCTCATCAAAGTCTAAAACCTCCTTATCTTCATGGAAAAATTGAACTTAAGGGATGATTAGTGAATAAAGGGAACTAAAAAAATGTTTAGTCTCTTGAATAGGCTCTTCAATAGGGATATGAGTTTTCTCTTAACTCCAACTAAGAAGCTCCATTGGCACACACTGAGCATGGTTAAGAACTTCATGAGAATAAGGAAGATAAGAAACCTCTTGAGAAAATTGGTTCAACTCAATTTGTTTCATCTCCCAAGACTCAATCTTCTCTAATACAAAAATACATAACTCATTGATCTTTTCTAGATCATTAGGTACATTTTGAAAAAAAAACATTCACTTCCTCATACTAAAAGCTTGAACAAACTTTTATTGCATATGATAATATTTTGAGCTCTATCTCATCCATTCTTTCTTGAATACAAGGCTGGTATGATTCATCATAGGGCTGATAAGGAAACATATCATATGAATTCTCTTTATATACACCCATCAAAACCCATTCATGATAATGCAATAAAAATAGACCTACATGGAAACTATACCTGGACCACTAGAAGTAATTTATTGAGCTTGGAATCACCAAAAACTTCATGAAGAACACTATTGTAACTATAATTTCATCAATACCAGCTCTACTGGGTCCCACCAAGCATGTAAAAAATTGTTTTCAATCAGACTCACACCTTTGTGAAGGTAGTTTTAGGCCTTCACAATCTGCTAAAACATGGAAATAATCCTAGGCTGTGGGTGGCCTAATCAATAGATTAAATCTCTAGATCCTAAATGATACACCAAATGGAGTTAGCCCCTAGAATATAGAGATTCAATCCACTGATTAGGTCACCCGTAGGATTGTTTCCATGTTTCATCATACTATGAAGGATTGAAACTACTTTCACAAAGGTGTGAGTTTGATTGACAATATGATGGTGAAGCCCTAATAATATGAAATTACACTTTGTTTTTGAACATTGAATATAAGTCTAATTCTAAGTTGTGAATATTTTTTTAAGTGTGTGAGTGATGTATAGTGGAGCTAAGTGATAGTATCATCCTTACTCCCTTTATCCTTCATGTTTAAGAAAGAGTTTTGATTTTAACAGGTCATGTGAAGTGTGTTGAATATACTAGGCTCTTCTTCAAGTATGTAATTATCTCTATGGTGTGAAATATATCCCTAGGTCAATTATCTTGTTGATTATCCCAAGTATGCTACCTTCACATTGAAACACTATGTTAGGATCCTTCAATATATAGAATTAGTCTTAAGAAGCATTGTTGCTTAGTATAGGTTTGATAGTATATGGGATATGTCTAAGTGGATCACCTCTTTAGTGTAGTTTCTATTTTATGCAAACTTGTAACTCTTTTCATAAATAAGCATTAGATTAGGTGATAGGCACTTAAAGAAGAATCTAGGGAGTTAACCCTTTCAATCCTAGAGATTCATCTCTCTAACAAGTTCCCAAAACTTGAGAAACGATTCAATGTTGCATCAAAATGTAAGAGCTTGATAAAGTATCCTAGGGTGCACAATTTGATGACAGCAAGTACCACAACTTTACCTATGGCATGGTTCTCATGGATGCTTTTCATCTTTAACTAGATGGAATCCCATGGTCACTTGTTTCCCAAAACTACTTATTATTAATTAACAACCACCTTTTGTGGTAAAAATAATACCTGCATGAAGGTCAACCTCTGAGTAGGAATACATGTGTCCATGTCTAAATTAACACTCAAATATTATCTATGGGATATAAAATATTATTTAGGTCTATTTTCTTAAAGATAGACCACTCCCTCAAAGGGCAACTGCTAAATATAGTCAAAATAGATAGACTAATCCCTCGAAGGACAACTATCAAACACTTATTCATACATAGACCACTCCATCGAAGGATGGCTAAGACAAAATGTCAAAAATAATCTATTCATATAAGTCACAATCAGCTCAATCAAAGTACTCGAAGCTTCCTACATTGATCAGCGTCACTTTTTTCATAAAAGTAATAAATGACCCCCATTAAAAGAAATTTATCCCATAAAAGGGCCTCAATTAGCTCTCTCATAAAAAATTATAATTGCAGACTTCTCACATCGATCAATCTACACCTTGTTAAGACATGGACTTTTCTATTTTTGTTATTAGGTCACCTATTAAAAAGGGTAATTAAATCTGCATAAGGTTCCTACATTGTCCCTTTTTTCCTATTTACATCTCATCCCCTTTTCCTATATACCCTCTATAAATCAAGGGACTATGAGCTCACTTGAAAACATTGTGTTTATAATGATATCTTTTCACTAGAGATGTGCTAATGTGAAGCCTATAAGAGGTTTATTTCATTAAGATCCTATCTAACCTTGGTCTAACAAGGTCCTTGCCAATGAACCCAACATGCCTCTTTCTATTTATATTGGTTCACAAGGATGTTGTCTCTTATCATTCTTTCTCAAACATTACAAAATTATCATATCATACCACAACATCATAAGCCATAATGAACAAACATATCATGAACAATAAAATCAAAATTAACACCCAAGACAATAGTTTTTAACATTACGATCACATGTTTCCATCCTATCAAAATAGGAACATAATATAATAATCAAAATCAAATCTTTATTTAGACTCTAAACCATATATCATCATATGTCTATACTAAGTAGGGTAATAATCATTGTCATAATTCTCATACATGATCACCATCTATAACATCTAAAATCAACATCAGTCATACCCAACACATCATCAACACATAAGCATCCATCTCATAAAATATGAAAGCATAAAGACATTTGAATCATATATATACACACACACACACATCCATAGGTATCTGTACATGTACATATCTCTTTCTCATATATACATTGCACATCCATGACATACAATCAAGTATCAAAACCAAATAATACATCCCCTCATATCAATAACTCATGTCAAGGACCTAGGGAATCACAACCACTTGCCCTCTCCACACTCATACTTGCACCTATACCTATACTTGTGCCTATCCCAGTACCTATACCCATCCCAAGTAGAGGCCCTATTAGATGACCCACTACCATAGCCCACTAACCTAGGGACACAATAATTACTCCACTAGCTAAGACAATTTGATATTCTCCCCACCTTGGCTCATTAGGACACTGAGCTAGCACAATGCCCTCATAATAATGCAACTCTTATATGGCTAATAGATATCTAACATATGTAACAAAACATGGGGGTGCCACCACTGCTCTATCAACCCACTATAGAGAGTCTCTCTCCTATGTTACTAAATTGACCAAGACCCTCACTTGGTCCCATTACCCTATCACTATGGTAACCTACCCCTATAAAATTTCCACTTCACCCTATAAAGTGGTAACTTGTGCCTAGGCCTGATCTCTTTGCACTATCACTCCTCCCAAATGACCCTGAAGAGTGGCAATCTACCCCTGTAACATGGTAATCTGGGCCTATGTTACCACCACTACTACCACTATCTATAGATCACCTTATGCTAGCCTTTATCATAGATCAACATCCATTAGCTCCAATCCCCATCTCCCCAACCAAAATTAGACACTACATACCTACCTTGATACCATGTAGGATAGTCCACTATAATTCTTACATCATATCCATTTTTGAATGGCAGCTCCTCATGATCCAACTCTTCCTCTTGTGGCTGTGACTTTGGTAACAAAAAATCCACATCCTCCCTCTTATACCATATAAAATCTAGAAGGATGCCCTAAACTGATCCAAAATATCTCTGTACCATCTCGAATTGGATACACTTAATCTCACCATCTCACCTCCCAAACACCCATCTCTATCTCTACAAGGCTAGTGTGTGGTATTAGTATCCAACCCATACAGTCCAATTCTTTTACAACCTCCAAACTATGTCTCTAGGTACTAATCCCTCTAAGACACCTCAAAACCAATCAATATCCCTCGACCCACCACCAACCCCTATCATCACCCCATCCCTCCTCTATCAATAAAATTTAACTATGTAGTCCATCAATAGGTAACCCTCTATCGATAGGCCCAATAGTCTTAGTACCAATATGTGCTCAAATGCCCAATAATGAAGTATGAACCCCACACTGATGTCATAACACCTATGCACTTTGAAGCCCCATATCTCTCTATTGATCTAAACCAATAAAACTTGGCCCCATCTAAAAAAATTCCTCCCAAGCATCAAATCCATGATAACCCCTAGCAAAACACAAGGAAATCTCTTCCCAACCAAATTTGGTAATGCATAACATGTCACTGGTAACTACAACATGGTCATAAGTTCTTGTCTCCCTATGTCCTCCAGTAAAATGGCCTAATGGTAAACCCTATAAAATAGAAATGTGCATCCACTATATCATCCCCATATAGGAAATCCATGCACTCATCAATTTCTTCACTCTCTATGTGGTCTCCACAAATAGGTAGGCATGTGATCCAGTGCACATCTTCTAACATGATGCTCATTTCCCCTATTGATAGCTATAATGTATTGATTATTGGGTCCCATCTCTCGATGAGGGAAACTATCATAGGATCTCTAAGAAGGCACTGGTAGTGGTGCATCATTTTAAACCCAACAACCTCTATATGTTGCCAATCCTCTATGGATATGGAATCTCTCACCTCTATGAAAATCTTAGGTACTCAATCTCATAGTTGGATCTGATCCCATGCCTACAAAACTATCATGTTAATAATAATGAAATCATCCCATCCCTACCTATCATTTTCAAAACTATGCCTATTATTTCACAAAACCTATACACCACTACCCCTTAGACTGTCCACTATCTTAACTCCCAACATGTTACCTATACTTTCATATGTTCAACCATCTACATTACTATTATATTTCTTTCATGGAGAATATGCACTAATACCCCACCTTTTACCCAGTATACTACTAAATATGTAACCCATTAACAACACATTAATCCATATACTAAAACATTAATTTCATTTACTTACCTTCTATCCATTCCCCACCCAAACCCCTCCCTTTATCGATTGTTGATGGTTACCTCAACTATTGACAGTCTCCTTGGGGGATATTTTCCCCCTTGAGGTCGACCATCACTAGTCGGGTCAACTACCGATGGTCACCATTAGTAACCATTGGTGTTAAACCTCAAACCCCTAACCTCCTAAACACCCCCCCAAATCCCCTCTTCTCACCCTTGTTACCATCAATATAAATCTTATTCCTACACTCCTTCTCACTCCCCTATTATTCTCCCCATTTTCCATAAAAATACAAACCATGTACCCTCCAAACCCAAAACCTAGGTTAGTTTCTACCCATCTAATTTCCTATTCCTAATAACATCCACTGCCTTTTAATCAATATAAATTATAAACATTCACAAATTCAAAGTAGAATGTACCTCATTTCATGACAAGTGTTGACATCTCAATCTGTGTCTCACTACCTAACTATGTGTGACTCCATCATCTATTCTCATCACCACCCAATCACACTGTCACTCACAACGACCAATCTAGTCTTAACACTTCAACACCCTTATAAACACTCATGATTATTCTTTATACACAATTCTCAAATATGAAAAAACCACAAATTGCCAAATTTATAAATGAGGACAAGTGTTTGACCATTTCCCTCTTTATCATAGTTTTAGGGTTTTTCACCCAACCATCATCGATTGTCTAAACCACCAATGGTTGACCTTAACCATCGATGGTTACATAAACCTTGATAATTAACCCTAACCATCAATGGTTACCTAACCATTATCGATTAATCTTAACCATTGATGGTTAGGGTTCTCCTTTATTTACTCCACCTTTTTCATGCTTTCCTACCTAAACTAAACCTTATAACACATCCAAATGGGGCAACCCATTTCTTACCACATGACCTATTCGAGAGTCACCTTCTCCCCTAACTTGTAAGAACTACATTAGGCCTAAAGTCTATGTTGGATCCACTCTTCATGAGACTATCTAGGTAACATTTTCTTACCTAGTGCATCAAGAGTCAGCTCATCCATGCCCTACCCAACCAACCACTCAACCTATTTGTCCATGTCTACCTCAACATTGGCACCTTTTAAAACCAACCTATTCACATGCTTTGTGATGACCTTTCTCTGGTCATGATGACCACCTTGATTGATTTTTCCATGTTGAGATTTTTTATTATGCATCACCTTGTGTGTGACCCAACCATTTGTGTTTTTCTTGGGAGAACTTCCTTCCCTATATACTTGGGAAAAACACTAACCTTCTCTAGGAGATTTGATATGTGTGACCTAATTAGCTATAACCAATGCTAGGGACTAGTTTCTTTATCCCTTATCCTAACACCTGAACTTATTATTATCAACATTGGCAAATTTAGTCTTTACATAATTTTGACTCTCACATTTAGTCATATTTTGTGCATGTATTGGTATTTCAAATGCCAACACCTTTTTTGTCACCCACCTCATGACCTCCATTTTACCTTTTATCAAATTGTGACCCAATTTTAGTGTTACCTCATAGACTCCTGATTTGAGGGGGAATACCCTCCTCCTATACTCAAGACAACCAAATCTTGGCCAATCAACACTTCATTTTTGTTGTATGACTTAATTAACCTAAATCCACAAAACAAAAAGGGGTAAAATGTAGACACTTGAAAATGTCCCCTCGACCAATTTTTGTTGTCAAGCTACTTTAGACCTATCCTCAACCCTTAGCTAACTATTCACTTAGTTAACTTACCCTTAGAAATAACTTTCTTTACTCTGACATTCATTAATAAACCTAAGTCATTTTTCTAAAACATTTTAAAATATAAACTTAAGACCCATTTTAGACCTTTTTATAATTAGGGGTTGACCGTTTACGCTCAGCCTAACTGTTGATGGTTAACCTGACCGTCGACAGTTAGGTCTCTTGCCTTACCACCAAAACTTCTAGTTGTGAACAAGGCATGCATGGGAAAAAACATGAAAAATTTCCCATGCATACTTTACAACTTTCCTTCCTTTCAAATTAGCATGTCTATCTCAGACTAACTTAGCAACTTCCTTCCTACTCACTTTACAAGTTTGTGCTATAAATTGAGGACTCTTAAAAGAGATGAGGACCCCAAAAATTTATATCTAGGATCTCTTATTTTCTTTGTGTAGGCATCCAAGACCCTAAAACTCTATCCATGTCACTATTGAAGGTTGGATTATTGTTATGCTACCCATTTTTCTTTAGCTTGTTACTAGTCTCTACCCACATTATACAGGTATTCTTGTCTTGTTTTTAACATTTCCTTTCTTTATTGAAGTTTTATGTTTAGATCAGACTACCTACACATCACCCTTCACCCCAATAATCCACACTTTACCTTCTTCTCATTAGCCACCTACCACCAATCTCACTTCAAATAGTCTACCACACTTTTATAGGTAACCATAGTCAGTTACTATAACCATTGATGGTTATAACAACCATCACCGGTCACCTAACCATTGATGATTAGGATAACCATCGAAGGTAACTATTAGGGAAAATAACAAATTTTTATTTCCTCCCCTTTCACATCTAATTAGACCATGTTTCTCTTTTTTTCCTATCTATAGACCATACTCAGACCTTGACCTTGATCCACTTGTGCATGGTATTGACCCGCCATGCTACCTTTTATTGAATAGGTACATTATTTATTTTATTGCATAAATATTCATATTCTTATCAATTTTCATGTTTCAATTCCATTATTATAACATTTTTATCATTAGGGGAGTGGATTAACAGCTATCCAAGGGAGCTTTTGCTTCTTGGATCTAGCATTTTTAGGCAATCCACCCTTCATACTCATCGAATAGATAAGTTATTTTAGTAATGTCTTATTACAAGTAGTCCTTCCTCACCAAAAAGGATATCTAACTTCTTCTTGTCATCAATGATCATAATGTTTACTAGGTACACAACCCTCATCTGTTGTTTCTCTCCTTTTTCCTAAAAGTTAAAAAAATAGAGTAAGAAATAGTAGGAAACACCTACAATGGATCACATGTATGCTTTAACTTATTTATTGGTATGTATGATTTAACTTATTTATTGGTATTTATATACTTAATATTCACAATGAGTTAAACATATGGTATTTACATTCGTTTGATTGATTTTTTGTGTGTGCACGCACATGTGCAAGTGCATGTGCATGTGCGTGTTTGTGTTTATTTTTGTGTGTTTGGGTTTTGAAGGGAAACATTTTACCGTGAAAATGGAAGGTTTATTTGAATGTCTATGAGCATATGAAAATATTTTGTTTCAATAATCTACTTAGTCTTTTCCTCTTTAATTATATTTTAAGCTCCATATTCATAAATTCAATGACCAAGATATAATTTATTTTCCATCAAGCATGAATAAAAATTGTTTTTTTGTAAAATTCCTATTTAAAATAATATGTATGGATAGATCAATTCAAAAAATTAAATTTCTTCACATAGTTTTACCATTGCATCCATGATATTTGGCATTATTGTTGAGATGAATTTGATGTTTATGTCAAAATGATTGATAGCCACACTATTGATTTGTAATATGACATACAATCTATGTGATTAAAATAATTTGAGTGTATTTTGCACTATTAATATTGTTAAAAAAAATATAACCTTTTTAAAAATCTAAATTTAAACTTCACATTGAAATTATCCTAGCACCTTTGTTTTAAAAATAAGAGTAATATGGAATGGAAATCATATAAGACATTAATATTATCCTTATTATTCGCTTTAGTAAATGTTGATTGATAAAAAAAAAACTATTCATAGAATGAGAAATAAGACTATAAATTAGCTTTGAAAGTGCAATTGACATGTTGATAGAGAGATGAAATAAATGGTTGAAGGTAGAAGTAGGAAAAAAAATTAATTATATATTTTTATAAAAATAAACTTTAGGAGAACTCAATAAAATATCCTAGCATCCATCCACTATGGTCCAAAATTAGATATTTGAAATAAAGATAATGAGATGATAAAAGTAAAAAATTATAGACAACTTATCAACTTAATATTCTAAAACTCACAACATGTCATGTGAAGGTGCCGTGCACCATTGCATTTTTTGAATCATATATGGTTTTTGTTTTTTAATCCTCATAATATTTTGTTAAGAAAAGATAACATGCTTAAGATTAGAAATTTCACAAAAGAAGTGCAATGTAAACATTGATAAAGTTAAATAAGTGGAGTCAAATTGAAGGAAAAATCTAATACGATATGAAAGGAATAATTTTATATTATAGATTTTTAATGTGGATGTACAAATGATCATGAATTTTTTGCAATCTTGTTAATTTTTTGAAAAATAAAATAAGTACAATATGAATCTTTTGAAAGTATAACACTCTTGAGATCATTTTAAAAGTTAATCCTTGATGTTAAATGTTACCAATATCAAAGGATCATTCTCTATGATGATATATTGATAGTTAACTATATTTGAACATAGTTAACTACCACATACAAAATATACGAATGAGATGAGTTATCATGGAATACAATGATTTTAGGATATCTTTTTGTGTTTTATTTCCAAGTAGCCATGTATATGTAGTGGGTGAGGGATGTAAATATTTCAATAGGATGATTGGAACTTATTTTCACTATACCTATAATAGATGGAAGGTGTAGTTGAAATTATATATCAGTCGATATAAACTTCATATTAAAAATGAATCAAACATGTGGTAATTATATGCACATGCTTGCACACACACACACACACACACACACACACACACACACACACACACACACACACACACACACACACACACACACACACACACACACACACACACACACACACACACACGATTTTGATGGGAAAATTTTTAAGTTTCCCTTCAATAAAAAAGTGCGGACACCCCTTTCCACTTCAAAATTTAAGTGTAATTCATTTTAACTAACTCTTATCTAATTTAAAGGTGATGTAAAGATTAAAAATTTGGACCATGTTTAGAACTTGAATAATTTTACTTGTAAATGAAAATCCAAACCTTAAGACCAAAATAAGGCCTTTTAGAATCAAAATGGATCATATCATTCTAGTAGAACAAAGATAATATGATAATATTAATGTAGAAAGAAATCTCATTATAGAGATATCCCACTACAGTAAACTATGTATGTGATATATGAAGAAATACCATCTTATGATAACACTTTCTAAATTTATAATAATTCTATGTTGGAGAATCATGTTATAAGAAAGACTTAAATAATCATGTATTATTTTTTTACATGGGGTATAATTTAATTCTTACTTTTTTTTCCAAAATTTTCCAAATTGACATCTCAATTTATAATTGGGTTGTAGTTGGTAAAATCCTACAATGGTAATGATTATGAGGTGAGGGTGTATTATAAGGCTTTACTTGATCTAAAAGATGTGTATGTATACACATATATCTATTATTTATGTATGTGTATGTATGTATATCTACATTTATGTGTATACATACATAATATACATACATAATGGTATTGTTGGACTCAGAGAAAAATTAAAGGACCCATGAGTAGTAGACACAATCCATTATTCAAGATATTTAAAATTTGAAAGTGAATTAGAAAATATAATTGAATGTGTCAAGGGTAAGTGCACAAATTTGGGGGACAAAAAGTGGCTTACCCGTGGACATGATTTTTTTGAAATTTCAAAAATTTGAACTTATGTAGATAATTTGAGATATCTACACTCCAAATTTGAAGATGGTGTGAAAACATGAAATGTATAATTTCAAGTCTAGTTTTCAAAAAACTAATTTTTTAAAAATATTTTTAAGTTTAACTAGGTCAAACTTATAAAATTTGAATAGGAACTCCTATTTTGTTTTAGAAAACATAATAGATAGACAGTTGTGACGTGCACCATTTTTTGAGCAACATTTAATATTATTTGAATCCCTTTGGGGAAAATTTATATAAAATATTCTAGAACGTCACCTATATTTTTTGTATTTTTTAAATGAATAATTTTTTTTATGAATTTTTCAAGTAAATAGATCCTAAAAACTGACAAAAAAATGGATAGCTATCCATGAGACATGCCTAATTACCTCAAAAAAAATGAAAATCAATTTTTTTTGAATGTGTGTAGAATTAGGCCAACTACTTCACCATATAATTTATTTTTCACTTGGATCAACAAAAGACAAATCACATGAACATGTATAGTCATGTATGTTTGCAACAAGTAGTGGCCTAAAAAAGACATAGTTAGAAATAAATATAGTTTGAAACCTTAAATTAGTCCAAAATTATAAAAATCATATTTTTGGAAAGAGGAGAGTGTGCTCATCATGATAGTATCAAGTTTTTGAATTTTCATATTGAAATTATTAGTGTATTTAGAAATCAAAGTTGAAATTTGTTGTTTATTTTCATACCTTTCAAAACTCGACTGTACATTGATAATCCAAGCCTTTGGCTCAAGAATCCAAACCATTCCCAAGCCAAAAGGCATAGAAACTAGATTCAAATTCAAATACCATGATCATGTTAATAATGTGATTGAGTTATTAACTACATTATTAATGTGATTATGGTATTTAATAACATGATCACATTAATAACGTGATTGTGTTACATATTCTCAACATCCTAAAACTTGAATAGGAGCCATTAGGCATAGTAGTCTTAAGATCAAATATTGGTTTCAAATTAAGATTATTTTTTGGGACCAATGTTTTTTTCAAGAATTGATAGCATTGAATGATAATTGGAGATGTATTAACCTATGAATAAATATTTTGTTCCTTTAATCGCAATATGGTGTGCAATTGGGCCAATAGATCCAAAATTGACATTATATGGACATATTTCCTTGGATGGAGCTTGGTTTGCCCCAATTATGTATCAAAATAAACTAAATACTTGGTTTTTATAATATAGTGTGAAATTGAAGACCCAATTGACATCATTTGGACATAATTCCTTTCTCAGGGCTCATTTAACCCTGATTGTGTATTAGATTGAAATAAATATTCAATTAGTTTAATATGGTGTGTTATCAAAGCCATAATTGACATTATATTGAAGGAATTCCTTACATGAGGACCAATTACACTTAATTATAGATTCTACTGAAGAAAATACTTGATTGGTTAAATATGATGTGCAATTAGGGAAAAATATTCACAATGGACATTAGATGAACACAATTCATTGCATGGGGTGAAAAATGCCTTGATTGATATTTTAGGTGGAAGAAGTTAATTAAATAGGACTTAGTTGTCCTCAATTGTGTATAGTATTGAAAAAAATATCAATTAATTTAACATGGTGTAATTAAAACCCCAAATGACATTATATGGATGTAATTCTTTGCTTGGGGATTGAGTGGCCCCAATTGCATATCATATTGAACCTAAATACTCAATTGGTTCAATATGGTGTGCAATAAGGGATAATGGAACCCAACTAAAAAATTATATGGACAACATGACTTTCATGGGGCTTAGTCAGCCCCAATTATGTATAAGATAAAACCAAATACATTATTAGCTAGATATAGTTTACAATTGGGGCCAACAAAGTTGTATTTGACATTAAATGTATTTAATTACTTACATGATCCTTAATTGGAAATAATTTCATATTCAACTGAACTAAATACTTGTTTTATTCAATATGTTATGTATTTGGGACCAATAGAGCCCCTTATTGACAGTAGAAACATGAAATTTATTACATAAGGCTTGTTTGGACTAAATTTCATAGATCATATTAAACCAAATATTCTTTCAATTGACAACTTTGATGGATGTAATTCCTTATAGAGGGTTCAATTGGTCTTGATTTCATATCAAATTTGATCAAACACTCAATTATTTGAATAAGGTGTGCAATTAGAGCCCTAATTATAATTATGTTGACATAATTCCTTAGGCAAGCCTCAATTGGCCCCAACTATGTATCATCTAGAATTGAATACTTGATTGGTTCAATATGACATGTAATCAGGGCCAAGTAAGCCCTGATTTCCATTATATATGAATGTAATTCCTTTCACATAGCTCCTTTATACTGAATTACATATCAAATTGAAAAAATACTTATTTTTAAATATGGTGAGCACTTGGATCCCTAATTGATATCATGTGGATGAAATTCATTACATTGATGCTTAGTAGGTCCTTGGGATAAATTTAGCCCCAATTAACATCCTTTATATATAGTAAAAAATAGGTTCACATGGATGAACTTGGTTAAAATTGCATCAATTATTACCATAATTGACTTCATAGGCTCAATCTATGATGATGTGGGGCATAATTGATCTCAAATTCACATTATTTACTCACATATCTACATTAAAGGATCTCAAATTTTCCCCAATTACCATCACAATTTTAGCTTATATACCTTAAAACCTATACCCTAAGCCCTAATCCATAAAATCTAAACCATAAATATAAACTCTTTAAACCTTGAACCAATCATTTTAACCCAAATTAACATCATTTAGACTAAGAATTAAGTTCACTAGGCTTAGCTTGGCCTAAATCACATGATTGATTTCCCCATTTGACTAATTCACTCAATCTACATGATGACATCCATGGTATAATTACAACCCAAAAAACACATTCTATAGTCACAAATGGGTCCAAGTGATTCAAATTATCCTCAATTATCTTTACGATTGACCTTGTGTACCCTAAACCATGTATATAAATTAAAACCTAGAATCCCTAAACACTATACCCTAAATTTTAAACCATTTACTTTCCCTATTTACCAACTTTAATTTAGTCCTAATTAAAATCCTTTGTATTAAGAATCTTGTTTGAACACATGGCATATCTAGTGATTAGACATTAATATATAGGTCCTTAAAGCTAAAGCCTATACCCTAATCCCTAATCCCTAAAATATAAATCATAAGACCTATTCCCTAATGCCCAATACATGCCATAAACATACATGCATTAATTTATAATCGATTTTATCATGAGATGTCATAAAATGCACTTTTTAAACCTATGGCTAAAGCCTTTAGAGTACCAATCTAGCTGTGCATTTGTTCAATAAATTGGGGCTATTTCAAGCCCCTTCAACCTAATTAACCAAAGAGGAGGAGATAGTTGATTATTTTAATTGAGGAGGCATTTGAGGCCAATATGAACCCCTTAAATATCAAGATATGATTCAGGGCAAAATTAAAATATCGATCTTCTATCACGAATTGATTTAATTAGTCAATTTGTGCAATTCCCTACATGATATGGTCAAAATTGATCTCTTAAACCAAATTTATGGATCAATTTATTATATAACATGTATGAAACATGTACATGGCATAATTGACCCTAATGTTATTAGAAATGTAAACATGAAGGTAATCAAGTGATAACTAGGTGTCACAAGTAGCTCACATGTTCTTTACTTACCTTAGTGATTGGACCCTATATCTGATATATTAAACCCTAAGTTACCCTATACCATTTAAATTTAACCATAAACCCTATACCATTTACATTAGACCCTAAGCCATAAGTCCTAAACCCCAAACCCTTTAAATTATAAACCCTAAACCCTAAACCCTAAACCAAAAAATTTAGTCCCAAATAGCATCCTTTATATATAGTGAGAATTAGGTTCATGGGGATGAAATTGGTTAAAATTGCATTACTAATTATCATAATTGAATTTATATTCAATATGTGGTGATGTGGGGGATAATTTATCCCAAAGTCACATTCTTTAATCATAGATATAGGTTCAAGAATCCCAAATTTACCCCAATTACCTACATGATTGTATAAATATACCCTAAAACCTATACCCTAAGCCTTAATCCTTAAATTTCTTAATCCCTAAACTCTGACCATAAATATAAACTCTTTAAACCTTGAACCAAACATTTTATCCCAAATTAGCATCATTTCTAAACTAAGAATCAAGTTCACAAGGCTCAATTTGGCCTAAATCACATGAGTGATTTCCCCATTTGACTAATTCACTCAATCTACATGATAACATCCAGGGTATAATGACTACCCCAAAACACATTTTATTATTAACAACATATTATTATTTTTTGGGGCTTCCACATTCTCAAAGCTTCTTTCTCCAAGTATTAAGAGAAGATGAAAATGACTTAAAAAGTAATATGGTATTTAATGCACTTTGGGAAACATATTGGTCGACCACTTAACATACTAAAACTATAAGTTATATGGCATTTAATGTACTTTGGGAAATTTTCTTGAAAACATTTTTATGCCATGTATGTCATAAATCATGCTACCTACTATTTTATTAAATGCACACATCATTTCAATTTATGTGGAGCCATTTCCCTTCTATTACAATGTCAATTCAAAATTGTGGGCTTTAACGTAGGGAGCGATGCAAGTATCCATAAATCCAAGCCATTTTAGGGGAAAGGTCCTAGTAGCCTACACCTTAACTTTGGACCTTAATTATAATCCCTAATCCCTAAAACATAAATTATAATCCCTAGTCCCTAATTCTTAATCCTTAATCCATAAACCCTATGCACTAATGCCTTAATCCCCAATCCATAATCCCTTATCTATATTAAGTATAATGTGATCATGTAATTTAATAATGAGATCACATTATTATTAACATAGGAAACACTTAGTCCTCATTTCCAATTTCCAACCCAAAGCTTATATCAATAATGATGCAATCATGTTATTATCGATATAAGCTTCTCAATGGGTTAGATGGAGCTAGACCTTATATAAAACATAACATGATCACATTATTATTATTTTAGATTAATCTCACTTATCAACAACTATTTTTAGCCCAAATCAAGACTTCTATTCCCACAAACATTCTCTAAGTACTTTTGTGTACTTGACCCCACCTTTGAAAATTTATCAATTGTCTCTTTTGATGGGTTCCAGATCATGTTCTACGATGAAGAGGAAGTTTTTGAAGAACAAAAAACTAGAGGAATTAAAATATTTGAGTGAGAAATACAAGATAAAAATGCAAAAAAATCATGGTAAATAAGGTACAAACCCTAATCTTGATGAACCAAATGCCATAGATAATGAGCCAATTGATGATAATAAATTAAGTAATGATGAAATTGACTATAATAAACTGAATAATGTTGAAATTGACCATAATGAAATGAATAATGATGAAATTGACCATAATGAAATGAATAATAATAAAATTGAAAATAATGAATTAGTTAATGTTGGAAGTTCACATTCAAAGTTCCAATTTTTTGATTTTGTTGATGATTAGTCTATGTATTATGCTTCACCCCCCATGAATGAATAAAAATTGATGGAAACAAATAATGATGAAATTAACCATCAAAAAAATTTCATGGAAACATATAATGAATAAATTAATAATGAATAATTTAATGTCATCCCACCTCTAAATAATGAAAGTAATAATGGATTTTAAACAATCTCTCAACAAATTCCAACATTACCAACACCTCCAAAAATTGTGCATAGAAAAGACAAGTACTTAATTGAAGTTGATGAATTTTTTTTAAAACCAATGCATAGAAAAATGTATGATCACCATTAAAAAATACTAGCTCAATAACTATGGGATAATTTCATTCATAATTTGGAGTACGATAGTCAAAGATGTCAATTATTTATTTCATTGATAAAATTGATTACGATGAGACCTATATTGTACACATTAGGACTAAGAACATCTAACATGGATGATGAAAATGATGAAATTTTTGAAAATCTACATGACACATATCATACTGTAGGCCCAAAATCACACACCAAAGATTGTAATGTTGCCCAACATATACTTACAACTTGTGCAATAAATGATAAATTAGGGAAAAAATAAATGGTTTCAAAAACATGTCGAACACTTAATATAAATAGAAAAACAATAATGAAAGAAATTGAAAGATGTGAAATACTTAATGAACCTAGTACCAATGAGCTATGGGAATTCTTTGGTATTATTTGGTATACTCTTATGAAAGTACAAAGCTCTATCTGATATTCTCAAAGAGTTACTTGCTCAATTTTGAAAAGACAATATAAGAGTTTTGCCCAATACAAGAGATGTTATGAAAAGAATAGTTGTTTCTCATAACTATGAACCACATCCAAAAAAATTATTAGATATGAATCAAACATAATTGTACTCTAATTTTTTGTAAAAACATCCACAAAATTTTATTTGTAAAAGATATTTTGAGATGGAAAAACCTTTTTATGTTTAAATAAAACACACATGCACCACTTGTTTTTGTAGGAAACACATTGAATTTTCAATGCACTATGATTTTTTTACCGTATTCATTGTACTTTACATGCTAAAATTTTACAAGAGTGTGGCATTTAATTTCCACCAAAATCAGCTAGGGAATTTATTCCAACTATCTTTTGTAAAAGATCAGATGGGAAATTATTTTATAACAAATCATGTTTAAATGGAAATTGTAGCATTTGTGGTGGATTTCCATAGTAAAAAGATATATCCATAAGGAGATTATAAGTATAATTGGACATAAATTAGTTGGTTTATGAAACTAGACTATAGGGAGCTTTAACAGGGGCTTAATGAAGACACACAAAAAATGAACTTACTATAGGTGCTACAGAACACAGTCTGATAACTCCTTTTTTGTCTCTGCACTCTAGATGTAGCACTTCTTGTTAACCTGTAGAAATGGTGTTTTGGCTACACTAGGTATGTTGGTGTCAATCTGTGAAAGCATCAAGATAAGAAGACTAATTATAGAATTGATACATAGACACACTCAAAATTATATCCAACTAGATAGAGGTAAAACACAATCTTATTAATCAAAGGTAAAATTTTGGTAGGGCTTCACCTTAAAAAATGAGATATCCCCTTCTCAACTAAGAGGTTACAATATATATCATGAAGAAGAAGACTTTGACACCTTCTAGAACAAGTGTCCCATGCTATGTTGAATTCTTAGGAAAGATGAAGTCCACTGAAGGAACCATATTGTGACTGTCACTAGTCTTGACTTTGGTGCTTAAACATTTTAAATGCTACTATGAAAGCATGGGTTGCTTGATCATTTGAATGACAAGGCTGCCCCTCTTTATGAAACTTAAAAGAATGTCTACTTATCAATGCTCAAATGAATAAAAATAGGCCACACTATTAAATGCTTGCACTCTTTGATGACCACTTAGTGGAGGTTGTTTCATCCATAGCAATAACTTCTCTTGTCGACACCTTTTGCCACCTGGGCTGATCTAATTCATGTCTGTGCTTGGCTAGGTGCATCCTTTAGAACATTCCAAATGTTGTCATATGTGTGCATATCCATGTTATATATTCTCTATTTTATTCCCTCTTTCCTTGATATTTCTTGTCTCTTTCTAGAAATTTGATCTCTTGGGACATTCTCTATCATTTCTTGGCTCTTTAGGCTCCTTTCTTAGTCAATGCATCCCATCAAAATTGATGTATATGGGCCTATCACTATTTGAAAACCAACATCTATTTTATTTCCTTAAATTTGATGTTCACGCACCTGTCACTAAATGTTTGAACTCCAACAGCTAGTTCACTATGTTAAGATTGACATGCTCGAGCCCATCATCCCTTTGGTTATTCCTTCAGCCCTTTGTAAACAAACCTTCTCGAAGGGAACGTATCCATTTATAAAAATGGAAAAGGTCCCTTTTTGGTCATTGAGAGTCCCCCACAAGGGCGCTTGCCCTTTGGGCTCTCTTGTCTTCTTAATTCCTTTAGACAAAATGTCAGAAAGAATTCCTTTAGACAAAATGTCAAAAATAATTCCTTCAGACATTTTGCCTGAAGGAAAACCTTCCTTCATGTCTTGGTCTTTTTCTTTTGGTTTTTTCCTTTGACAATACTTCAGACAAAAATTCTAAATGAAGTCCTTCAGAATTTTATCCAAAGGAATTCACCTTTATTTCTTCCTTGTATTTTCATTCAAACATTCTGTCTAAAGGACCTTTGCCTTTTGTTATGGATTTCCTTTGGATAAAAGTCTCAAGGAATCCTTTGCCTTGATCACTTTCCTAAATGTGTTTACTACCCTCTATAAGGGTAACTTGGGTCTAAAATTACCCTTTGGATCCTGCTTGAATGATCCAATTTGTAACCTGACTACCCTCCACAAGGACACTTTGTCTTTGGAGCTTTGTAAAAGACTTGCATTATTTGAATTGGCCCATCCCTTTGCCAAAAGGCTTGTCCAAGGCAATTTCCCATAGTGAAATATGCCCCATATCAAGCTGAGAACCTACAGGTCTTACATCTTTCAACTCTTCATAATAATATGGCTATTGCAAATGGAAATGGAGAATTTATAGTAAGGTGGATGCATCCAATACTAACACATAAGATAGTAGGGAAAGAAAAGAGAGCGATTTTTTGGCCTATAAGATTAAAATGGTCAACAAATTTGGTGATTCCTAGGGGAAACATGCCTACTATGCTTTAGAAAAATTAGTGGCTTACAAATTCATTGGGCATGGAGTCAAAACATAGCCCAAAAGATTAAAAATAACCTTGAGCGATCCAAGAATCAATCATGAAGCTTTTACCCCAAATAGTAAACAAAACACACACAAGGCTAAAAAACTACGAACATGCACAAGAGCACTTAGGGAAAATATAGAAAAAATAAGGAAAATAGGTACATGATGAGAGAAGGCTTAGTAAAAATGCTTAAGATATATCCCAATAATTGGGATATTCAATTCCTCACCATCCATCTTGGAGACTTAGAATGTGTTATGATGTTTGCACTAAGTGATGACATATGGCCCACTCCATAGGGCGTCAAATTTTTTGTGTTTCCTAGGCTTAACTCAATCCTCATCCCATTTTAAAATGATGTCACCTTCTAAAAAGCCTTTTGATGAGGATTTAATATCAAAATGCTCCTTCATTTACTGCTGGTGGATGGCCATAGAAACCATGGCTTGGTCTCTTGTCTCTTGAACCTCCATCAACTCATAAAGCCTAACCTCCATGCTGTTGCCTTCTTCCAATTATAGCTGGTGAGTAAGATCCAAAGCTAGTAATTCAAGTGAAATAAGAAGTCTAGCTTCCCTTCCATACACAAGTGTGTATGGTGAATTTTTGACTACCCTCTTTAGAGTAACCATGTCTGCCCACAAGGCTGTTTTCAACTTGGCATGCCAAGTTCTCTAATTTTCCTCCATTATCCTAATAATTTTGATTAGATTCTTGTTGGTGGACTTAGATAGCCCATTTAATTATGGGTAGTAGTTGGAAGAAGTGATAAGGTAGATGTTGTATCCCAACACCTACTCACTTGTTCTAGTTCCTAAGAAAGCTAATGCATTATTTGAGATGATGGTAGCTAGGACTCCAAACCTTGTCACCAAGCCTTCATAAAAGTCCAAGACTACACTTTCATTGGCTTCCTTCAAAGAAACAACTTCTACCCATCTTGTGAATTATTCTATAGTAGTTAAGACCCATTTGTGGCCAGCACTGGAAGGAGCATTGATCATCCCGATGAAGTCTAGGCCCCATTACATGAATGGTTATTCTACTTGAATAGGTTGTAGAGGCATTACATCCAACCATTGTTTCCCATCAAAGAGAGCACACTTATGGCACTTTCATACCTAGGCATGGGTGTCTCTAAATAAAGTGGACCAGAAGTAACCAACTCTCATAATCCTTGTAGTTATAGGCTTAGGAGCAAAGTGACCACCAGTTGGCCTGTCATGAAACTCAGACATCACTCTGTCAACTTGAACTGGGTCTAGGCACCTCAAGAATACTCCTAAAAAATACCTTTTGAATAGCACCCCATCAATCAAGACATAAGGGAGAGATTGGAGTCTGAAATATCTCCTCTTAGTCCCATCAAGGCCTTATGGCCACTCACCGATAAGAAGGAAACATTTCATATCTGATGTCCAATCCTTCATGACTGTGGGTTCTTCTACTGTAGCTTCATCATGGATTAGAAAAATGTCCTCTTTCCAATATTTAAGGTCTATATCAAGGTGTTCACATAGGCCTTTCCCCCTTACCAACTTGGTGGTTTTGATGTCCATGTCATATTCTATTACTTTGGTGATCCATCCCGCTCTCTTTTCATTTAGATCATGGCTAATCAAGAAATATTTGACGTTGGGATGTGGCACCATGAGATGAACCTTGATATTTGACAACATATGTCTAAATTTATTTAAGCTTCATATGACTGTAAGGACTTTCTTCTCAAAATATGTATACCTAATTTCAAAACCTTTTAGACCTTGGCTAAAAAATGCAAGTGACTATTTAAGGTTTTCATCATTTGCTTGGGTAAGCATAGCAGAGATTACCTCTTCATTTTTGAAGGTGTAGAGGTTGAAATCTTTGGTGAAGTTAGGAATGATCAAGGTAGGAGCCTGGGTGATAGCCTACTTGATCCCTTCAAAACTATCCTTCCATTGTATTATCCATGTGAATTTCTCATCTTTCTTCAACATAGAGGTTAGTGGCTTGACTATCTCAGAAAAATTTGGGATAAATCTCTTGATGAAATTTATTTTGCCAAAGAAGCTTTACAAACCTTTCTTATGCTTAGGCAAGGACAATGCTAGGATGGCATAGAATCTTTATAGATTAATGGTCAAACCTCCTTTCAAAACAACATGGCCAAGGAGTTTACCTTCATGGACAATGAACACACATTTCTTTGGGTTGAGAGAGATACCAAAATCTCTACACCTCTCAAAGATTTGCCTAAGGTGTTTTAGATGTTGGCCTACTTCCTTCAAAAATAAAGTCACATCATCAAGATATACTAGTACAACATTATTTATTAGGTCTTAGAAAGTCATGTCCATGGCTCATTGAAAAGTGGTTCTAGCATTGGACAGTCCAAATGGCATTTTACGATAAGAAAATTTCCCCCACTTGGTAGTGAAGGTTGTCTTGTATTAATCACAGTCTTGCACTAAAATCTGATTTTACCCTGAATACCCATCCAAGAGGGAGAAACATTCACTACCTATCACCATTTGGAGGATCTACTCCATAATTGGGAGAGGATAGTGATCTTTCAATGAGACTCTATTGAGGTCTCTAAAATCTGCATAGTTTGATCTCCCCATTCTTTTTCCTAACAGGGACTAGATTGGCCAACCAAGAAGAGTATTTGATTAGAAATATGATCCTGGACTCAATCAGCTTGGTGAGTTCCTTCTACATGAGAGGCTCAATCTTTAGGTTGATAGGCCTTTATTTTTGTTTGATGGGCTTAGCACCTTCCTCTAGCTCAATGGTATGTTGGGCCAAACTTGGGTCAAAACCCTTCAAGTTGCTATACTCCCAAGTGAAGACATCAGCAATTTCTTAGCACAACAAGATGAAATCCTACATGTTATGATTTGTACATACCTTCCCAAGTGCAAGCAACCTGTTCTTGAATATTTCAACTTCTTCATAGTTTTCTTTCTTTGTTGTGATGTTTGCTTTGTCATTTTTTAGTTGGTCATCCTCATTGAAAATTCTCTCAAGAGTGACTAAGCCTTTGGAAAGTTTGTTGTTCTTTAGCTTAATAATCTAGCCACCATACTGCTACTGTAGCTTGGCTTGATTTTTAGAGGCAAACTCAGCTTCCTCTTGTAGGAAGAGCACTATCTACTAATCACTATCAAACACCTATCAATTGGTGATGTTATCAAGCATGAAGGGTCTAATTACCACTTTTAAATGGTGGATACTATTATCTCAAACTATCTCCTTGGGGACGTCAAACTAGGCACCAACTGCTACTAGTATATCCACTTTCTTATTCTACTCTCTTGGAATGGAAATAACATTGAAAGCAAGGAAACTCTCCACTAAGTCCCATACCCTATGCTTGTAAGACTTAAGCAAGGAATTCTTTGTTAGATTTTAGCCTCTCACCTAATTTATGATTAACTCGCTATCCCCAAAACCTTGTAGCTCTTTAATTCCTCTTTTCCTTGCCCACTCTAAACCATGGATGAGAAACTCATATTATACAAAATTTCAAGTGTAAGAAAACTAGAACCTAAAAGTTGATAAGTATTTCTCCTTTGAGGGGGAAATTAACACCACTCCACCACTAGATCCTAATTTGCTTCTTGAGCCATCAAAGAAGAGTTACCATAAACCTAATCTCTCTTGGTTTTCTACTATAAAATTTGGCACAAGAGTACCTTCTTCATGCATGCAATACCCTGTCTCTTCTATAAACTTATATGGGCCATGTTCAAAGTTGTCACTTCCCCATTCATCTAAGAGTAGGTCAATAACTCCTTCAAGGCCAGAAGGTGAAGATTGATCCACTTGGAATTATTCTTCATCAATAATGGCATAGTTGACATTCACCACTTTGAGTGAGTATGGCTCCAGATGATCTCTATGGATTGGCTCTGACTCAATCTTGACCTTAGTCCCATATTTGGTTCTAAAAACCATGTAAGACTAGTTTGCTGCTAGGTACCTACCTATTTTGGATGAAAAATCCCTAGACAAGCAAATAGAAAATTAGGGAGGAACATCTACCACTACCACATCATGGGAAATTGAGAAAGTGGGATAGGCATGCAGCGTTAGATTCAAGCCTCATATCGCTCCTAGTGTCTTGACTGGTGATCCATCTAGCTGCAGGACTCCCTTGGTCATCTCCTTGTATTTGAGTCCTAACTTATTCGCTATGCATTCGGGCATTACCAAGGTGCTTGCCCCATTGTTAATACTTTAGTTGTGTACTAAGAAATCTCCTATGATTAAGGATAGATAGAAAGGGGGAACCTTTTCATCTTTATTTTCTTGGCTTGCTGTGGAAGGGTGCCCATTCATGATCAAAATGTTATCAACTTTTGTTGGGACAACTAGTTTATTTAACTCGTGGAACTCCTTATGGAGTATGTCCTTCTGTCTTGGTATTGCTAATGAATCCCATAAAGATATATTCATGTGTAGCTTCTTCATTTGGTCTACCACATTGATCTAAGGGTTGTTACCTTTTAAATTTTCTTTGGGGGTGCTTGCAGCTTGAGACGGAGGCTAAGGAGCTAAGGGTGTAACTGGCAGCCTATAATTTAGAAATTTGTGGTTTATATGTGATGAAGAAGATGCTATAGATGTTTGGGCAGCTGCTTGAGCTTACTCCATAGCTCTCCTTTTGGACCTTGTGTTGGCTGCAACATAATCACCTTGGTTGTTCATACTACCCACATAGTTGACTACACAAAATTCACCTTCCATGTGATTCATGAGAGTGGAATCAGATTGAGCCTACTTGTTGTCCATGCCAGGTTGTACTGACACCTCAAAGCTTGGGAATTGGGTAGCTTGATTTCTTATGCATTCATAGATTGGCTTAGCATCTCATTTTTATAAGTAACCTATTTTTGACCATATCCCAAGGGTGATTAATTAGGTTGTTCCTATACCATATTATTTTAAGTGGGCATAAGAGCCTTGGAGGATGAAGGAGTGCCTAGATTATACCCTTGATATGGTCTAGATTGTACAAACTGACCCTATCCTTGATTATAATTCTAAAAAGGGGGTCTATTTACTTGTCCAAACTACTGATATCCCTAATTTGGCTGATAGTTTTGAGCCTATTACTTTTTGAGAGCCACTAGTTCATTGGTCACACTTTGTAACAAGCTTTTAACTTCATGAAGGTCATTGGGTTAGGTAGCAGTTAGCTTTTTTATGCCAGGAAGAAGAGATAAGGTGGGTGTAGTGGTTTGAACTGGAGGTAGCAATTCAAGAAAGAGTAGCATATGAGGTCTAGGGGCTATCTTTCCTACTTGCACCAGGCAATTTTTAGTGGATATGGAAATTTCATAGGCAGTTGACAACACTTATCCTCTCATTGATAGTATCATGACAACAATGTCACTATTCAAAGCTTTCAAGTAATAAAGGAAAACAAGCTTGGGGTCAGCCTTACCAAAATGAGGATTTTGTCCCAGGTCTTTTGAAACTTGGTATTGAAATCCTACATGAATTCATGTGGAGCTCTTTTCATGGTGGTTAGTTGCTCAGCAAGTGAGAGGTGGTCACTCTTCTCTCTAAATCTGTTTGTCAAGAGAGTGCTTAATTAATTCCATGTACCAACTGAATTCATAGGCAAAGTTCCATACCAGTCTAGAACCTTACCCTTAAAAGATAATGCCAAAAACCTAATGGCTATGTTTTCTTCAGTGACATTATGAATATTACAGAGGTTAGCAATATTTTTGATGTGATCAATAGTGGTAATAGGCCCCTCTCCATTAAAGGGAGGAACACTCTTATGTGTTGTCCCTAAAATTAGGTCATAATGTAGAAGGTTTAATAGGCTCTGACCATGAAAGGCTAAGAAAGGTAAAGCCATGGTGAAAATAGGGTTCTATCAGGGTCTTCTTGCATAAGTATATTTTATAACAAGTCTAGGAAAATGACTTGTTGTATAGGTATGAGTCCTTGCAAACCTCAGTCACCTTGTTGAGTTTAATGGGAGCTCAACGAATTCAAAAGGGACACCCTTGGTAGAAGATCTTGTGGTGACCTTAGGCATGGGATGTCAGATTGATATCTGACCAGAGATTGATGTTCTTGAAAATGGAGTCACCAGATGCTATGTTAGTGGTTAATTCTTGCAATAACAGGACCAACACCAATCTTGGAACTTTTTTGAGTATTAAAATTAGTCCCACTAGGTGTGTCAATAACTGTTGACACTGTGGATTGTACCTTTGAAGGAAGGCTAAGATTCTCTCTTCCACATGGCATAATGGAGGCTCCCCTCTTTTTGTGGGTTTGGAAAAACTGAGGGAAGAATCTCTAGATAATGGCTAGCTCCCTTTGATGCATCTCTAAGGTCTTTCACTACTACGACTAACAATAGGGGGTGAAAAGGGAGAAGGATATAACCAAAACAAAAAATATATAAAAGGTGATGCACCAAATGATTTTGATCTACTCAGCTATATTAACACTTTAGACTAGAGGAGGGTAAATAGATACTTTATCTAACAAAAGGACCAGACTATAGGGAGCTTTAATAGGGGCTTAATGAATACACACAAAAAATGAACTTACCATAGGTGCTACAGAACACACCATCTAATAACTCCTTTTATATCTCTATGCTCCAGATGCAGCACTTCCTATTAACCTACAGAAATGGTGCTTTACCTACACTAGGTATGTTGGTGTCAATCTGTAAAATCATCAAGCTAAAAATACTGAGCACAAAATTGATACACAAACACACTCAAAAGTATAACCAGCTAGATAGAGGTAAAATGCATTCTTATTGATAAAAGGTAAAATTTTGGCAGGGCTTCACCTTAAAAATGAGAGATCCCCTTCTCAAATGAGAGGTTAAAATATATAGCATGAAGAAGAAGATTTTGGCACCTTTCGGAACAAGTGGACCATGTTGTATTGAATGCCTAGGAAAGAGGAAGTCTATTGAAGGAACCATGTTATGACTGTCACCAGTCTTGACTTTGGTATTTAAACCATTTTAAATGATACTATGAAAGCATGGGTTGCTTGATCATTTGAATGATAAGGCCACCCCTCTTTATGAAACTTACATGATTTTCTACTTATCAATGCTCAAATGAAGAAAAAATAGGCCACGCTATTGAATGCTTGCACTCTTTGATGACCACTTGGTGGAGGCTATTTCATCCATAGCAATAAATTCTCTTGATGACACCTTATTTTTCCACTTGGGCTGATCTGATTCATGTCTGTGCTTGGTTGGGTGTTTCCTTTAGAACATTTCAAATGTTGTCATATGTGTGCATAGCTATGTTCTAGATTTTATGTTTTGTTCCCTCTTTCCTTGCTAGTTCTTGTCTCTTTCTGGAAATTTGAGATCTTAGGCTATTCTATATCATTTCTTGGCTCTTTGAGCTACTTTCTCAACTGATGCATCCCATCAAAATTGACATCTACAAGCTTGTCACTATTCAAAAACCAATGGCTATTTTTTACCTTAAATTTGACATTTGTGCACCTGTTACCAGACATTTGAACTCCAATGGCTAGTTCACTATGTTAATATTGACGTGCTCGAGACCATCATCCCTTTGGTTATTCCTTCATCTCTTTTTAAAAAAACCTTCCAAAAGGGAAGGCATCCCTTTGGAAAAATGGAAAAGTTCCCTTTTTGGTCGTTGAGAGTCCCCTGTAAGGGCACTTGCCCTTCAGGCTCCTTCAGGCTCCCTTGTCTTCTCAATTCCTTCAGACAAAATGTCTAAAGAAATTCCTTCAAACATTTTGCCCAAAGGAAAACATGCCTTCATGTCTTGGTATTTTTCTTTCGATATTTTATTTTGACAAATTCCTTCCGACAAAAAGTCTGAAGGAATTCCTTTGGGCTTTTTTTTGAAGGAATTTGCCTTTGTTCCTTCCTTATATTTTCCTTCAGACATTTTGTTTGAAGGACCTTTGCCTTTTGTTGTGGATTTCCTTCAGACAAAAGTCTAAAATAATCCTTTGCCTTGCTCACTTTCCCAAATGTGTATACTACCCTCCATAAGGGCATCTTGGATCTAGAATTGCCCTTCATATTCTACTTGAATGGTCTAGTTTAAAATATGACTGCCCTCCACAAGGGCACTTTGTCTTTGGAGCTTTGTAAAAGACTTGCATTCTTTGAACTGGCCCATCCCTTTGCCAAAAGGCTTGTCCAAGGTAATTGCCCAAAGTGAAAGAAGCCCCATATAAAGCTGAGAACCTATAGGTCTTAGATCTTTCAACTCTTCATAAGAATATGGCTATTGCAAAGGGAAATGGAGCATTTTTAGTAAGGTGGATGCATCCAAGACTGACACACAGGACAACAGTGAAAGAAAAAAGAGTGATTTTTTGGCCTGTAGGACCAAAATGGTCAACACTTATCAGGTAAAAGATGGCAAAGAATCTACAAGGTATGAGCTTGTTACAAAAAAGATACATGTTTCTAAATTTTTGGTCAAATCTAGGGAGAAGATTATTTATGACTATGTGAGGCACACACATAGGGCTAGATGGTTAGATGAACATTTCAAGATATGAAAGGATACATGCCCACTTGGTTCCATTGTTTTAGTAGTTGATTTTTCTTAGATTTACATATTCAAACCCCAAATGGAAGTTCAATCATATTATTATAACTCATCACAAGTTACCATATTCATGCATATAACATTCATGCATGAACCTAATAGTAGAAAAAACAAAAAATATTAGGGGAGTACCATTTCTATATCAGTGATGACATATCACATTATTTAGAGTATGTGGAAGGTTGTTTTTAGAAAATCTATGAATATTTGAGTTAGAGAAACATTACTTTTAATCAACATTACATTTGGTTAGACATAAGCACATCATAATTCAAAAATACATGAATGTTTTATTGGTTGAGTAAGATACACATTACCACTATTGTAAAACACATTTGGAGTTTCACCAAGGATGGCCATGGAAAAGGGGAGCATGACAGTGTTGGAGCATGTTTAAAAAGAGCTATTGTAAGGGAGGATTTGAAATTTAAAGTTTATTTGATAGATGGAAAAACTATGGTTGAATGGTGTAATGAGAACATGTGTCATGGTGCTCAACCAAATTCTACTATTTTTAGACATTTATATTTAATAGAGGAAGAATAGGTTACTTGGAAAAGTATGAGGATTGTATAACTCTAATAGGTTCAAGTGACCTCCACTCATTTCATATCTCAAATTCAAGTTCTTGAAGTGTTCATACAAGACACTTGGCATGTTTTTGTTTTGCATACATGGACTCTAATTTGAATGAGTGTGAATCAAAATAGTGGGTAGATGATTAGATTTATAAACCTCTAATTTCAATCAACATATATCATGTTCTAATAACATTTCAACTTATATATATATGACATCATCAAATGACTTTGACGATGTATCTAATCTAGTGCAGCCAGGTAGAATATTTTTCATTATGTATAATTTATTATCATTATATATATATCTTCATATTGTCACTAAGAATGGTTGTTTGTGATATAGGGAATGTTTTTGTAGTTATTTCAGACAAGGATAACAAAGAAGGCACTAATTACTATTTGTGTCGGTGTGTAGAGAGAAAGAAAAATTTGATTTTGCCAATTATAGATAGAGAAAACATTGACTATCCCACTAGGTTAGTGGTAGTCACTATAACTTGGTTTTGAAGATTTTTTTAATAAAAAATTTAGATCAATGGCTTTTTGAAGAGTTTAAAATGCATAGGAAGATATTGCATTTTTCAAATTTGATTCATGCAATGAATATTCAATTACAAAAATATTATGGGAGGCCATTAAATAGGAAACTATGGAAAGTTCAAGAGTCAAATCATGAAGCTATTGTTGATAATATCAAGGTTAGAGCAGATCCTAGTGGTTCATTGGATTGAAATATGAAGGTATGTTGACTTTTCAAATGTAGATGTAATCAATTTTACCAAATATTTTTTATTTTCTAAGGAGTACATATATAAATTTCATTTTTAATTACTTAATAATAGTTTTTATGTTAGTTAGTGGTTTTAGATAAGCTTCCACCTTCATGTGGTTGAAACTATTAGTAAATAATTCTATAGTCTTGAAGCTAAGATAAGCTTAGATTTTATGGGTATTTAAACTTAGGCTAAAAAAATGCATTTTTTTCTTGTATTGGGAAGGGTGTTCTTGCGGCTGAAATGGGTGGTGGGTTTGTTGATCAGGCCTAAAGAGAGACCAAAAACCTATTACTGAATTTTATTCTCCCTCCAAACATGTTTTAGGTGTCATTTTTCACTCAAGAAACATCTGAATAAGAGTTATGTAACCATAACTTGAACTTTGATGACATTTTTTGTCAGTGTTTCCTCTCTCTGGAACGATAGTGAAAATGCACTTTTGGGTGGATTAAAATGTTGTGTAAGTGTGATAACATGTAATTTTACTATATATATGTGATCAAAGTGATATATTCACATATGGAGGTCCTAGAGGTAAAAATGCCAGTTGGAGCTCGAGAAGTTGCTTGTTCACTGATAAAAACTTACATTTTTAGACCCATCATTATAACTTGTCTAATGGATTGATATTTAAGATTAAAACTAAGTGACATAGGCTGATATTATAGGGATTAAGGAGGTATGTGATAGATCTAATGGTTTGTGAAAATGACTTATATTTTTCATTTTATGCATGTTTGAACTTAGGCTAAAAAAATGCATTTTTCTTGTATTGGAAGGGTGTTTCTGAGGCTAGAATGGGTGGTGGGTTTTCCAATCAAGCCTAAAAGGATCAAAATAACTTGATATTAGAAATTATCCACCCCCAATTTTTTTTTTTGTGGTATAATTTTTCACTTAGGAAGCATCAGAACCAAAGTTCTATAACCACAACTTGAACTTTGACAACATTTATTGTTAGTGTTTTTGCTCTCCAAAATGGTAGTGTTTTTGCACTTTTGGGTGGATTCAAACATCATGGTAGTGTGATAACATGTAATTTTACTATATTAACATGATCAAAGTGATATATTTATAAGTGGAGGTCCTAGAAGTATAAATTCTAATTGGAGCTCGAGAAGTTGCTTGTTCACTAACAAAAACTTGGATTTTTGGACCTGTCACTGCAACTTGTCTAACATATTGATATCTAAGCTTCCATTTGAGTGTTATAGGGTGTGATTATAGGGATTAAGGAATTACATGATGGATCTTATGTTCATATAAATTAATTAAAAAAATTTATGCATGTTTTAACTTAGGCTAAAAAATGCATTTTTCTTGTATTGGGAAGGGTGTTCTTGAGGATAGAATGGGTGGTGGGTTTGTCGATCAGGCCTAATGAGAGGCAAAGAACCTAGTCCTAGAAATTATCAACCCACTTAAATGTGTTTGAAGTGTCATTTTTCACTCAGGAATCATCATAATTAGAGTTCTATAACCATAACTTGAACTTTGACAACATTTATTGTCAGTGTTTTTGCACTTATGTGTGGATTCAAGCATCATGGTAATGTCATAACATGTAATTTTCCTATTTTGATGTGATAAAAGTGATATATTTATAGGTGTATGTCTCGAAGGTATAAATTCTAGTTGGAGCTTGAGAAGTTGCTTGTTCACTGATAAAAACTTGCATTTTTGGACCTGTCACTACAACTTGTCTAACGAATTGATCACAAAGCTTCCACCTGAGTTCACTGGGGTAATATTAGAGGGTTTAAGGAGGTATTAAAATTATCTGATGGTTTGTGTAAATTAATTACAATTTTGTTTTATGCATGTTTGTACTTAGGATAAAAAATTACATTTTTCTTGTTTTGGGAAGGGTGTTATTGAGGCCAGAATGGGTGGTGGGTTTGTCGATTAGGCTTGATGAGAGGCCAAGAACTTGGTACTAGACATTATACATTCCCTTGGACATGTTCGTAGTGTAATTTTTCACTTAAGAAGCATCATAACTAGAGTTCTATAACCATAACTTTAATTTTGACAACTTTGACAACTTTGATAACTTTAACAATTTTGACAACTTTGACAATTTTGACAATTTTGATAACTTTGAAAACTCAAACTAGAGACCTATAAACTTAATGATTAATTGACCTATTTTCCTATTTATAACTTTGACAAATTTGACAACTTTGACAACTTTGGTAATTTTGATAACTTTGACAAGTTTGACAATTTTGACAACTTTGAAAACTTTGAAATTTTTTAAAACATTGATGAATTTGACAAATTTGACAACTTTGATAATTTTGATAACTTTGAAAACTTTGACAAGTTTGAAAAATTTGATAATTTTGACAACTTTGACCATTTTGACAACTTTGACCTATTGACCTATTAAGTGGTAATTGACCTATATACCTATTAGGTGGCATTAATTAATTGAATTATTGACCTATTGACCTCTAAAATAAATAAACCCTATATATACCTTGTTTTTGGTTAACAGTCACATTGTAAAGGGAAGTAAGAGTTGTTTCTTAATCTTGTCAAGTATGTCACTGAATAGATATAGACTTGGAATAAGGTCCCATCAACATCACGTTACCTAGGTTTATTCAATACACATGGATTCGAGGTGGTTTCTTGGATCCTAGGGGGACTAGTCTCACCTATCTTGCCTCTTCATCTCCCCAAAACTTGGTGAAAAAAAGTAAGCTCGAGGCAAGGAGTTGCTATAGTCACTGGATAGTCACAGGGATACCTCCTAGTATTTAAGAAAAAATAAAGGATATTTTAAAGCTCTTATAAATGCATGAGAGATTTGAAATTTAACTAATACTCTATGTTGCTATCATAGGCCCGTAGGGTGCTTTTTTGTGCCCTATATGTGGAATTTAATGTTGAAGTGTGTTTGAACACTTGTAATAGGTTAAGGTAGGTGTGATTTGACCATGTAAGAACATCTATGATAGAATATTGACTCCTTGAGATCTATACCAAATTTTTGTAAGTTTGAAACCTAAGAGGATTTCCTAGTGAGAAGATAATGAAAGAGTGAGAGGATGTTTGTGAATAGAATGTATGAAATGAGTTAGAGAAGAAGGCCATTAAGCTTAAGTGATAAGAGTGTCATTAGTCATTTACACTAAACACAATGAAATAAAAACTTTAATTTAAAAAAATGGAAGATTTGAGATTTATAACATTGAAAAGAATAACTTTTTAATCCTCATTTGTGCATGTACAACTTTAAATATGAGATCTGATAGATAAAAATTTGAAAGATCAAAACAACACTATAAAATAACACATAATGAAATAAAAATTGAATATAAATTAGATAGATTGCCATGATAGGCATACAATATAGGCACATACATGTCCAATGTCAATAATACATAGATTGCCATGATAGGTATACAAAAAATTACATCTACCAACATAGTATCTAACATTGGCTGAATGCCATATGTGCATATACAATGCTAAAAATGCATCAATTACCATATAATAATTTAAAAAGTACATCTCATGTGTAATATATCCTATTCATCAAATATCTTCCCTTTCTTTTCCTTCCTTGAATAAGACTCTCCCTAGGATGCCCTGCTAGTAGATGGAGACCCCTCTAATGCCTTGGATTGCTCCAAGGTCCAACTATGGGTCATATGATCATAGCTAGCTTGAAAATGAGCCTATTTAAATACAATAATTATTATGAAATTAACATAAAATACATTCAAATAGTTGTTAAGAAATTAATTTTAAACTACAATAAAAAATCATTTAAACATGTGCACTTATTGCAAGCTCGTGATCCTACTCAATATGTTTTTCACACTCAATAAATTTAATGGTAGGCTCAGTTATATAAATAATCATCTCAAATATGAGAGGAATATGAGAAGTTACCCCAATCACCATCTGACTAGGACTATCAACTATCATAGGACAACCCTACACACACAATACATTTACATAAGTTATATTTGCCTCAAGTACATGTACTAAAATTATTAAAACAAGTATATTTTTAAAATTAAAAATTATAAATACTAATATATAACTTTGTTAGTGCCTGTGTAGATGACATTTCAGCAATAATGCCTATGTCTATCTCAGCTCGTAGATAGGGAGGAGTGTCTACTCTAGCCAACAATTGTTCATGTACATAAGGTCTCACTTAGTTTTATATAAATTACATCAAATATTATATATGGAAACCAAAATGATCAATATAAGTACTTGTGTATATATATATATATATATATATATATATATATATATATATATATATATATATATATATATATATATATATATATATATATATATATATATATATATATTTGGTACAAGGTTTTTGCTCTAACACTTTAATAGATGGCTTATCAATTCAGATCTAAGTGTATTTTCACATGCATGCTTATCTTATTCTTTCCTATAATGTGCCATTGCATTCATATATATATATATTATATATATATGAATGCAATGGCACATTATAGGAAAGAATAAGATAAGCATGCATGTGAAAATACACTTAGATCTGAATTGATAAGCCATCTATTAAAGTGTTATTGCATTCATATATATATATATATATATATTATATATATATATATATGAATGCAATGGCACATTATAGGAAAGAATAAGATAAGCATGCATGTGAAAATACACTTAGATCTGAATTGATAAGCCATCTATTAAAGTGTTAGAGAAACAACCTTGTACCAAAACCAAAATTATAGGATTAAAGTGAAAGGGAATATATAATATATACTAGTTTCTTTTTTTTAATGATAAATATAAATATACTTGGGTCAAGATCTTGAATTTATACTATATTACATGTTGGACTGTATTGGTTATTGATTTATTACTTGTATAAAAATAGGGGTTTGACTTAGGTTGGACCCTCATAACTACTTCCTTTTGGATGGATTTTCAAGATTAGTAGAGTATTTAGGGATATTTTAAATTATATTCTAAAGGTGCCTACATATGATGGATTAGAGCGATGAAGAATGATTCGCTTCCTAGGATTATAGAGAAATTAATGACTAATGATTTGGCCACACTATATATAATAGGGGTATTCTGGATTGTGTAGGTGGGGGTTGTTATCCCATCAAGTAGATTCCTTTTCAACCTATTCACTAACTAGGATGTGCCATAAAATAGTTTAATTTTCCCACAAGTCCCTTAAGAGTGGACTATCACTTTCAAGGTTTTAATTAGGATACTAGGCTTATCAGCTAAAGGTAGGGTTGTGGCCTTGATAGAGGTAAGGTTGTTAATTAGGTGTAATACTTTGGTGATGCATATTGACATAACATAGGTTTTAAGTATTGCAAGACTTTTCATGAGTGGTGGACACACAAACAATGATAAATTTGGTAGCACTACTATATTATGATATTTTAGGATAGTTTGTGAATTAGGTGGAAACTCTACTACCATCATGGGAAAAATTGGGAGAGTAATAATTGTAGTACATTTATAAAAATATCCTATGTAGGTTGTAATTATGGTAGGATACCAACATTAATTACAACCACCATCGTAATATGTAGATACTTAAATGTAGAAATAAACATAAAATAAAGGGCGAGGAGATGAATTTTAGGGGGAAACAAGGGAAAACATACACTTGTTAGAGAGGAACCAATAGGATAGGAGGATAATGCTAAGATGAGGTCCAATTAATAATTATACCTAGACTAACATGAAGTTACCCAAGTAAAGTAGTGAGTTGGTTTATTTCTAGTTACTTTCTATGTTACTTTATAATTTATTACTCAGTTATTATTTACTTATGTAACTAGAAATCTAATGTATTTGCTTGTTCTATGGTTTTAGAGTGAATCACTTAGTGGTGGATCATGATCAAAGAAACTTTGGTTAGGATTTTTTAGGTGAGGATTATTTGAGCCTCGATAATATTTTAGTGGATGCAGTTTTCCATGTGCAAATAAATAAGCATACATATGTTCTTCTCCCTAATTATCATAAATATGTGGAGTTCCCTCATAATAAGAGAGAGATAGTTAGCCTAGAGGAAAATATGGCTAGTTTAGAGTCTCAAGTGAAGACTCTCAATGAGATTGTTAGGGTTAGGGAAGGTTAGGCTCCATCTAGCCAAAAAATAGTGGGAGGTACATCACTCACATAGGTATAAGTAAGAGACATAGAAGTAGAGAAATCATATCCCACATGTCACTCATAAACATTGGGACATTATCATAGTAGTAGGATGAGGAGCCCTAGTCATAACCTCTAGATGGGGACAACTACCTCTAATAGGACCTTAGGGTCACACAATTTTATCTATTTTATGGAATCAAATAAAATCATTCCATGAGTGTGATTATGAACATAATGTTTAGCAAGAGAGATATAAAAATATATTACATGGAATACCATCCAATAGAGGAGCTCATGATAATGGTGACACACATCAGAGCTTGGATGGAATTACCCAAAAACTAAATAAAGTGAAAAGGGTCATAAATTCAATAGATGAATCTTTGTTAGGGAAGTTGAAACTTAGATAATAGGTATGAAAAGGTGATTTGGGATAAGATATTTTTCAATAAATAGTATAGACATGTTATTTATTTTATAACTTTTAGATGAAACAAACTTGCATTGGGACAATTAATAAATAATTGTGAATTTAGATATACCCACAGTCACTTGGGTGATGTTCAAGGAAAGACAAGACTACTTGTTGGATATCTACTTAAATGATAGAGCAAATGCATTCCATAACCCTATAAAAATTATAATACTAAAAAAAAATATAATGCATGTTTTTTGACCTTACTTTAGTACATGGGATATTTGTAAACAAATTATTTTTGCATTCAGGTTGTGTTATTTTTGCATTAATTCTTGAGAAGAGAAGTCAAAATTAGATACAAAGAGTAAAACATATATGTAAACAACTATAGTACTAACAAATGCAAAGATCAAAACATTTATGTAAATAATTTTTACCTCTATATAGGTAAATGGTGTCATTATAACAGAGGAAGATGTAGTCATGGATGGTCTAATAGCTAGATTCAAATATGAAAACAATAACTGCAACAAATCAAATGCTATAAATTTTGACTATGATAATGAAGGAACCATCACCTTCTATAAGATAAAAAATGACATATATAATATATTAAATTTATATGTAAATTAATTTTAGATTAGAAATTAAACTTTCAAATATAATTTAAATTTAACATGACATTTATATAAAATAGACCTATATCTATATGGTGATTGATGTCTATAATCCAAATGTGCATGCCAAAAACTCATCACTCATAAGAATATGATATAATACATCTAAACCACCAATTCCATCATCATTATAAGGTCCTATACACATAGATCCACATGAACTATAAGGGTGAGGTTAGGGTCAAGTAGCCTATGGTGTATCTATAACATCACTCTGTGAAATCCTACTCGTATACTAAATGACTATATCGATGAGTGAACTACGAGCATGGAGAGTGTCTATCTATATGACCTAATGAGCTATGGAGGGATCTCAAGATCAAGAGGATTTTGGATATAGATCCATGTAGGATGATTAGGCACATGATGTGCACCTAGTTGATCCTACACAGAGCCTTTTCCTTGACCCTAAAACTCACTAAAATCAAAATAATTGAGAATTTAGCTGAGGATAAACTCATAGTAGAGTTTCCTCAAAAAATGTAACGAGACCTCATGGTTGTTACAAGGTGGGTAATCAAAGACCATCCACCATCAAACCCAAAAATTTGCCATGATTAAGTTATGTACACAATGATGGGTAGGAAAATGTTTAGTGGTTATGGGAATGGGGCATTAGTGGCTAGGTCAATGAATAGGGCACAAATGTTGGCTTTTGAAATATCCAAATTCTTGACCTGATGGGCTAATAACTTGTCAGAATACGATTCCCTACAAATATCCCTATATTATGTCCATCAATCAATTTAACTTGTTATAGAGTCAATTTAACCTAATAAGATCTGTAGGGTATCATCTAGGTAGGTATAATGGGGGTTGGTCAAACTGGGATCCCTCATTCTATCAATTAACTCTTCAATTTCAAGTTTGTTTCTGATAATGTTGTCAATCAAAACCTATTGAATTCTATGGGAGTTTTAGGGAATTATAGGAGGGTTAGGTGGATGGATAGGAGGAATAATAGGGTTTTATGGAGGGTTAGGATAAGGAGAAAATAGAGGGTTCTATGGAGGTTTGGGAGAGTTAGTAAGATGGGATATTAAAAAAAACAAATTATAATTAAAAAGTAGGGTTAAATAATAAAATTATGAAAAATTAGTGTTAAATAGGGAAGATTTTGATCACTTACCTCTCCTACATGGTGACATCATCGATCAACAAGTCTGTGGGGTGAATCTAGTAGCTTCCTAGCACTATTTAGAGTCTTCCAATTAGAATGTAATCAGGAAGCAAGGGTAGAGCTAGGGAACTTGAATTTAAAATAAGAAATTTTGCATTTGGGTTTCCCTTTTTAATTATTTTTACACATAGGTAACATGATCACCTTATTAACATGATCACATTATTGTAAATGTCAATAACATGATCACATTAATAATGTGATCATGTTATTGTTTATTATAACATGATAACATTATATAATAACATTATTATGTTATGGCTCAATAATCTCAAGCCTAGATTTAAATAATATGATCGTGTTAATTAAATAATATGATCATGTTATTGATTAACATGATTGCATTACGAGTAATTTCCATAGAATTGTCCCCCAACTTCATGCACTTACCTTTAATAAAAAATATATTTTTAATTTGACATGAAACACATCTAATTCTAGAAAAAAAATTAATACAGGATAACCCTCTCCAATAATTAATTGAAGATCACTTATAATAAAAAAGTTGATTTAATAGATAAGTTTATTTTTTATATCTAAAAAACATAGAATCCCATTTATTAAGTTTAATTATCATAATTTGACCTTTTTTAGGGAGATTCAAATCAATTGAAATTTCACCTATCAAATCAACTAATTTCCATCTTGAACCTTTTTTACTTGATTATTTAGGAGAATTATCTATATGTTAAAAAAATGTATCCATCCATTATTAAAAAACTTGGGTTAACCAACCATTTTAGAATAGTCCACTCCATATTCTTACATCCCTTTGAAATATTATGATTTATAAGCCTCTACCGACATATGTTTTAATATTATGCCTATGAAATAGGATGCCATACATACCCACTATAGCATGTGATTAGGGACCAATATAGTTTTGTCAAACAATAAATTAAAGTAATATGAAAAAAATGTCTTAATTTTTTTGAATGATAATGTTTGGAAATGGTGTCCACTTAGTATACTAAAATGTGATAATGAATAAAAATGAATTGTAGGTGAATGCCCATTCAAAAAATAAAGCTTCCAACTTAAATCTCTTAGATAATCCTCTAAATGTTAAAAAAGGGTGACTTGACATTCTAAAAAACTTGGTTTAACCATTTTTAATAATGGGATGACATTCATTATCATATTCCTTTGTGATAAGAGAATTTATGAGTCCTAATCAAAACACATTTTAAACATTTGCTCATGAGATAGGATACCATACATAGCCATTAAAGCATGGGATTAGGGCCTGATATAGTTTTTTGGAATAATAATTAAAATAATATATGACAATTATATTTTAAAAAATATTTACCAATAATTTTTGGAATGGATGGCCTCCCAATCTAAAATTTGGCCACTCATGAATAGTTGGTTATTGATTATGTTACATTAAAAATATTACCATTCCATTTTTCTATCCAATTCCATACAAACATGAGCTAATTCAAAGAATTTTCCATAGTAAGATCTCATATAAGTTTTATTTTAAGAATGGTTTCTATCAATTTAGAATAAATATAGAAAACACAGATAATATTTCCTTCTCTACTCCTCAAAGGAAATACCAATGGTTAGTTATGCCTTTTTGATTGAGGAATGCTCTAAGTTACTTTCAAAAATTGATGGATTCCATATTTATCAAGTTTTATGATTTCATTGTGGTTTATATTGAATACATATTGATATTATATAATAAATTCGATAATTTTTTGAAGAACTTACAAATATTATATCAATTAGTATTTGATTATGAAATTGAATACTAGCATAAACTAAGATAGTATTATAGAAACATGGTAAAAATAAAATGGTTATTGGTCATGTTGCATAAAAAATATTACCATTACATTTTGTTAATCAATACCATACTCTTATTAAATTGGAATATTATAATTGATGAACCCTATTTTATTTTTTTAATCCCACACCTATGAAATAGGCTACAATACCCACTGCATCATGGGATCATGACCCGATTTAGTTCTACAAAATAATAAATCAAATTAATATGGTCAACCAATGTTTTTAGAATGGGATACCACCCATTCTCATATACATTTTAAATAATAGGATAATTTATTAGATCCCATTAATATTTTTTTAATTCCACACTTGTGAAATAGACTACCATACATATGTACTACAATATATGATCAAGGCTTGGTGTAGTTATACAAAACAATAAATTGATGTAATGTAGATAAGTAACTTTTTAGAATGGTATACCACCAATTATCATATCCATTTAGAATAATATGATAATTGATGAGTCCCTATCAATTTTTTTTTTAAAATTCCACACCCACTAAATAGGCTACCACACATACCCACTACAACATGCGATTAGGACCTAAATAGTTCTACAAAACAATAAATCAAAGTGGGTGGTTGCCTATTTCAAAAATAAATAACATTAAATGTAATTCCACACAAAAATTATATACAAATACTATCATATAAATTTAAAAATAAAGGAGTTAAAAATATTTGTGGCCATGCCATGTTTTAGTAAAATAGGGCTATTATATGGCCTATAAAGTTTGGCTTAATAAAATATGGAAAACTAAAAATAGAACTTCGCACTAAGTAGTTGGACATGGTAAGACATAAATAGAAACTAAGATAAAAGATATAGTAATTAATATTTTCTCCACATGATCAAGCTATTTAATTTTATGAAAATATATTGCATATATGAATCTTTTATTTACACAATGAAATGAGGCTTAAGCATGGAGATTGACATACCTTGTTTGAGGGGTGAAATTCAAATTTGGAGGCACTCTACTCACATTGTTAGTTTATGGATATTGGGATTTGATTCTAGATCTAAGTGGCCTTAGTGCAAAAATCCTCATTACATAACTTAGCCACTAATTTCAATCTAAAATTACCTATATCAGACCTCACCCAATGTATTCATTTTTTGAGGTGTCTAGGAAACATAAAATAAGATTTTTTTATACGAAGGTTATGCCATGAAATTATTGAAGTGACACATGTTAGGGTATTTTTTAATAACATAATTGATCTTCCAAAAATAAGTTCCCCACTTCCTATTTAGTTGGCTCAAGTGTGGTGTCCAAAAAGGTTTAACAATCAAGGTAATGATATTTATAGAGTTAAATAGGCTTACGGTCTTAGAAAGGAATTAGGGAAAATATATGAACTAAATAATTTTGTTTTTTAATATGAAAAATAAACTTGATCCTATTAACTACCAAAATATTATTATTTGGCTAAGACTATATATAATAAGCAACTTTATTCCATGTCAGAGCTCCCTACATGTTTGTTAATTAATGGGACTATATCAAATCAGACACTCCACACAAAGAATAGTAATTGAATTGAAGCAAGTTTATTTTTATAAATTCACAAAAAAATAATTCATAATTAGTAGATATAACTTCCCCCCCTAAAAAGAAACCAAAAACATAAACCACAAAAAAAACATGAGATGCAAATTTTTTCTCCTCATTTCACTCTTAATTGCATTAAAATTCCCATATATTTTTCATTCAAAAATCTTTAACCATTAAATTTTCATTATATATTTGGGATAAATTAAGTGAAATTATATGAAAATAATATTATAAATTTCATTGAAAATGCCTAGAGTCCAATTGATGAGGAATCAGTGTGCGAATATTACAAAGAGAAAGTTGGAGATGTAATTTAATGGAATAAATTAAATCCCATTAAAATATGTTGGTTTTTTCCCACATCTTAATCATCATTTAAAAATGTGTTCTCAAAATTTATAAAAAAATTTGCTAGGGGTTGTGATATATATTCTATGAAATAATTATATAATGCATAATGTACTAGTTTGATACTATTTACATCATCTCTAGAAAATATTATTTGGAAAACTATATTAACTTGTTTCAATTTTAAAATTTTGAATGTTATAATAACATAACATCTAATATTGGATTTATAATAAGTATTATTTCAATCTTTCCACAATGATCTCACCTTTTCATTTAACCAAGAGATGAAATTATCTAGTACTATTGTCATGTATATTGTAACATTGTCATATAAATTTCTTTAAACCTTCTTAGAATTTTTTACATCATATCACTGATATATATATTGTATAAGATGATAAGACAATGTTTTGAATCCCTATAAAAATACCAAGGAATAAAAAACTACCACCTATATTTTTCCATAAAAGAAGATAAATGTGTATTATAAGCACCAAAATATTCAACATATTATCTTACGACTTTCAAAACACCATAGTGTTTTATCAAATTTTGGTAAACTAGGAAATTAGTTACCTAAACTTGAAATATTGTTGTGAAAATTCAAACTACTATAGATATGCAATAAATGATAAAAATATATTTGGATGTACTAAATATGGAAATATAATAAATATGGAAAGTACAAAGGATAACATAAACTTAGCTAGAAAACTAAGATACAAACTATTTCTAGAGTTAAAATTGATAAAATGACTGTGTTGACTAAGTGTGAACCCAAAAAAAGGATTTTTAGGGCTTATAGATATGATATATTTAATTAAATATTATTTAAGTGTGTTTTTTTCCTTAGGAAGTGCTATTGTTTGACAAGTACTAGAGATCTGACATTTCTAGGTTATGTTCACTTTCGTTGTTTTTCTCTGTGAAATGTGTGAGAGGTCTTGATCTGATGAAAAAACTATTATATGTCTTATCCTTAATTAAAAACCCTATATGAATATATCAAGAATACAAATGAAATCATGGGGTGAAAATGGGTTAAAATTTTAAGTTGTGTATGACCTCAAAACTACCTATGTTGAGCATTTCCTACATACTAATACTCTGAAGAGGGATTAAACTTCATGTATTTCTCCCATGATATGGTGGGGTCTATGAAACACTAGTGCAAATTCTAGAGGATAGTGTATTATTATTTTGATTAATATCTTAAACCATGACATGTAACCCTATAAGTGTATTAAGACATTATCTCATGTCTACTAGGTTTGTATGTAATTAAAATTGAGAGAAATAGGGAATTTGGTCTCAATGTGAAATTAGAACTCTAGTTAGTTTTAGTGTAGAAGTATCCAAAATGGGTTGCAAAGTGTCTTTATAGGTATATTTACTAAATTCATTTGGACTAGGTTTACTAAACTTACATGTTGATCCTTTAAATTTTTTAGGAATTTATCATTATTTGGCTGGAGGACAATGACTGTTGGTTTAGATAATATAGTAGCACATTGTTGTCTAATTAGGGTGTTATTATCTGATGGGAAAAAATAATTAATTTAATTATAAGGAATGGTCTGAGTGTGAGCCTAAACTTATTTTCATAAAAGGGACATTCTGGAATCTTTTAGGTTTCTTATAAGAATGTGTCATCACGTGTAAAGTGAAGGGAAATGGTCAAAATGCCCTAGGATAAGGCATGAGTTTGGTGTGTTAAAATAGAGGTTATAAGTGCATAGTTTTATCTTAAATTTTAGTTTTTGTATCTAAATTCTGCCTCCTTATACTATAATAATGTATAAAAGTTATATTACTTGATTAAAATGGAAAGCGTGAGCCTAAACTTACCTATGAAGTGTGTTCTTGAATGTATGCCACGACATTGAACTATGATTCACATGAACCTACAATGTAACATATATAAAATCAATCCTTAAGATGAAAATCAATAATTAAAGATAATAATATTACACACACACACACACACACACACACACACACACACACACACACAAACATATATATAATAACAAGGAACTAATACACCTAATTGAGTATGTGAATTTTTGTGTTTTATGTTGTAAAACTAGTGTTTGTAGAGAGTATCACTCTTGGATATTTTATTTACATTAAGGATGATTGATTATAATATGGTTTCCCTAATCCTCATTTATTAGGAGAGTGTGATTAAGAAATCATGGTGTGCTTTAATCCATCATTGCATACCTAGAGTAGTGAAATAGTTTAGAATCCTTGTATATTTTCCAATAGTTTATTCTGGTGCAGAACTAGTGTAAAAAGGTGAACTAACCACAATATTTGGAATAAAACTCATTTTTGGTGTAAATATGTTAAAAATATAGGGTAAAAAGTTAGTATAATTTGGGCTGGTGTATAGAACATAGATCATGACAAGCATTATCATTCCATCTACGAAACTAGTTCAAACCTAAGTAATAAGTAAGTCATGTACCATATACATGCCCATTATATAATATCTATGTATTTGAATTTTGAGAGAGAGTAATAAAAGTTGATATTCTAGTAAAAACCTATGTGCAAACCTCAAACACATGTTGTGTAAACTAAGAAAAAATGAGACAAACCTAGGTATTTTTATGAAACTAAGACTATATAATCTATTGAAAAATGCTTTGTACTACTTGAGACTCTCATAGATTATTAAATTGATTGTTTTCTACTTTTTTGGAAAATAACACACTATTTTGGACAATAATAGGGTGCACTCCTTTGTGAATAAGGCACTTTTTTCCAATGTGACTTTCTTGGTACTATTTGGGTGTGTTCTATGATCCACTATGTTAGGTATATAAATTATTCTTGTAAATTATATTTTAGAGGCTTAGTATCTAATACAAACCACTATGTATGGCCCATATTTTGAGGTGAGTTATTGATCCTGCACAATAACTTAATTCAAAACAAAAGTTTATGTGAAAAATGTTATGAAAAATATGTAAATATGAGTAATAGTGATAACATAGAGGATCATGTTATCATCATATATATAAACTTATAAAAATAGTAATGTGAGATATATGTAGGAACACACATACATAGTGACAATGTCAAGATAGATGTTAGTGACTAAGCACACAAATAAGTGTTCAAGACTAAGTACTAAACTTTAAATATAACTAATTTGGGATAGATAAATGATATAAATCATGGAATTAAAAAATATGAGGATACATGATATCCCTCATTGCATCAAAAATAGAGAAAACAAGTATCATGACCATGGCAAACACAAATAAAGAATACATGAAAAACAAGTCATATAAGTCCAAGGAGCCACATACAAGGAACATGTTCAAATGCCATTCATAAATATAAAATGAAGTCTTAGAGCCACACATAAGGACATGTTACAATATCCACATGAAAAATGAATATTACACATAATACTTAGAGAAGGACAGCAAACATGAAAATCATGCATGGATACATGTAGTGGTATGATTTTTATTTCACATTTTAATTACTGATAACACATAACATACAAGGTAGAATAAATTTTAGCTTTAGTAGATAGGTATATTGATATAATTTTATTTTGTGTTTTACTTGATAATGCCAAATTGTATCCTGGGTATTAAAAATGTTAGATCTCATAGATGGGTATCCTGCTTTGAGTTTTATTTCATGGTTTACTTACTGATATAAAATGATATCTTGGGTAAAATAAGTGTTAAATATAGAAGATAGGTATATTAATATGAGTTTTATTTCTTATTATACTTATTTATAGAAATGGAGTCCAAAATAAAAAGAGGAAAGTGGTTGATGATAGGTATCTACAAGAATGCTACATATCTTCTTTTATTCCTTCCCATCATTGAATATGGAATATTGAACAATGTTTTTAGAGGGTTATGTATGTGGTTGATTATGATTACATGAAATGTCTCATTATATCCAAGAAATAATTTCATTTTCTCTAAATAACCTTCATTTGGTGTGAATTTAGATGTGCATTCTATAATTTACTACTAATCCAAAGTAGATATGAGTAATTTTGCTTTGATTATTCTGTGTGACTAAATGTTTCAAATTTTCACTACATTTTTTTAAAAATTTTCAAAAAAATCCATTATCTTTGTATATTTAGGTCATATATATGCATTGTAATAAAGTACTATGTTTTGGACGTGTAAGAGAACTTCAGAGGATCAACTCAAGCCATCATGGACTAGTTTAGACAAGCTTTGGTGATCCCTAGGTTGGCTTCAGAGTCCATTAGGTTGTCTCTAAAGTTAATCAGGTTGGATCCAGATTCCATCAGTCTCTCTCTAGATTCCATTAGTCTATCTTTAAACTCATCAATCTAGCTTCAGAGATCCCCAAATTGGGTCTAGAGTTGCCTAGACTAGTTTGTGCAACCTCCAAGAACTTGATAAAGGATATTTGATGCCTATGCATCATTATATAAACTATGCATGCTTGATCAAAATCATTCAAATCTATTTTTTGGACATTTACAATGTTCATTTATAAATCTACTAAAGATAATAATCTCATTTTTAGAACATAGTATTTATAGGAAGTTCTCTTAAACATAGTTATGAATATTGTGGAGAATATTAAATACCAAAATTAATATAATTACAACTATATAAGATGTTCTATCCAACATCAACTAATAATAACACATACAGACTTATGCCAACACTCTTCCATCGATTTTACCCTTGAAATGTGGATGTAGGTTGTAACCTTTTTTGTTTCAATAAATAATATTTTAGTTAGTCATATTCTTGTTAGGTAGTTATTCTATTTTGATAAACTATTGTAAAAGCATTGAAATATAAAAACAACATCTTCTTATTGAGCTACTAATAGACATAGAATGGATTGAATAATAAGTTATAATAATTAAAAAACATTTCCTAATTGTAAGCATTTTTGAGTTAATTAATTATTGATTACATGACATTCTCAAAAGTGTTGATTTAAATAATATTACAAGGGATATCAAGGGCCTAGTCAACCAAGGAAGTAAGATCCTTTATGGTATTTTTATGTTTATATTGTTGAGTATTTGATCTTTCATTTTAAGCAAAGTGTTGTGTGACATAGTTTAATCTATAGGTTTGTGTGTTTAGTACACATGTTTTAATTTAGTTTATTTTCAATTATTTTGATTTATAAGAATTTCCTTTCATGATTAATTCTTTTCAAATCAATTCTAATTTATGTAATTTAATCAATTGTGTGTTTCCTTTTAAACCATTTCAATTATAATAAGTATGTTTCATTTAAATCATTTTCAATTTTAGTAAAGTAAGTTTTCCTTACAAATCATTTCAATTTAGAAATAATGTTTAATTTTACAAGGAATAGAATAGCTTATAATTCAAGTAAATAGATTAGATCCTTAAGAGTAAATGATCCAAAAATCTCCCTAAACAAATATTTTTAGTCATTATTTTGCATACCTTACTGGTAACTACCACTAGACACTGAACCTGATTTGATATGACATCAACTAAACATAGTTAATTAAATGAGAGGATTGACAACCCCATCAATTTTGTTGTTGTTTTCAGGTATTTTATGTGTTAGTAGGGTATACAATCCTAAACTAATAGTTGATTAAAAAAAATTACCATAAATCAAAGAAATATATAAATAGACAAAGATATTCAAATGGAAGATACACTCCAAAGGTCCATCAACAGAACACAATTACCATTAAGTCATAAGAAGAAAGTATACTAGAATATCTTCTAAGAAAATAACTTCAAATTGTTGAGTCATAACCATTGTTAGCCTCTCCTAAGCTTTGGGACCATTCCTCAAAGGTAGGTGAATCCTATCAAACAAAGCTATTAAGGCTAAAAAATATATTAAACTAGAGTTTTTAATGTCAATAAAGTATCCTTCCATCCACCTATAATGATTTAACACCTCCTAGGATAACTCTCTATAACATCTATTGGGAAACTATGAGAGATAATATGGGAAAAAATCTACCAAATAGGGTCATAGGAGGTAAATCTCAACCACTGGGGAGAACTTTCACCTATCATGTTATCCTAAATCAAGATGAGAATAATTCAATTAATAACATACCCCCATCCATACTAGCCACCTTTAGGGTATTATGCACATAAGACCCTTACCAATTTCTATTTGAGTTTAAAGTCTTATACAAACATATGATTACAAAACTTATAATCACAAACTAAAATTCTTCCCTTCTACACTCAAGGATTCAACCATGAGGTTTATGGGTTTAAAACCAAATTGTATTCATTCATGGGATGAAATAGAAAATGGATTATTCAAAAAATATCAATACTAGTGTAAAGTAATGGATATAAAATAAAAATAAGATGAGAATATGGAAGACTTTCTTGACCATTTCCTATTTACACATAGAAGATGTGGATATGAGTTATAGGAAACTTTGACAGAAATGATTTTATTAAAAGTATTGGATTTTGATGTAAGAAAATATTTGAATCTAATGGGAAAAGAAGACAAAAATAAACATGGTCTCAATGATATTGTTGAACTATTCCTAAGTTATTCGAGAACAAGGGATAGTATTAAGAAGATGAAAATATGAAATGAAAGAAATGATGTAGGACAACTCATAGAGGAATTGAAAATATTAAAACATACATTTTGGTCCAATAAAACAAAAAATTAAATGGCTTATAATAAAAATCTGAGGTTGCTACTAAATCTCTAGATATGTATTTTCCAAAATGTAGATTGAAACACACACTCCAAGATTTCCATCTTGATAGGATATATGTGGTATTTGTAATACAAATATCATGATACAAATAATTGTCTTCATTTGTATCTTTATTAATCAATTCAAACAAAATACCCAACCAATGGAAGATCTCAATTACATACAAATACAAGGAGACAATTTCTCTTATCAAAACCCAAATCACTTTACTCCCCAAGATCTTCCTAATCCATAGATGATTCCATGGGTAATACCAACACATCCAAAAACATGGGAAACAAAAAATTGGTCTCCACAATAATAGACATCACTATAACCCTATCTATTATATCCAACCCAACAACCATGAATCACAAAATCAACAATGGGTACCTCAACAAATATTCAATCAATAAACGAGGTTTTCACCTCAACAAGTGTTGATGCCTCCTCCTACCACTCAACCTCAGTTACCTGCATAACCAATATTAAAATTTAAAAATAGGTAGGTATCCCCTATGTATGGAACTGAGCAAGAAGGAACCATAGGAGTTAATGTTACTAACTGTAGTAAGGTTTAGTTGAGATCATGTAAAATGTTAAATATTCATATAATCACCATCATTGCAATCCTGAATGAGAAAGAAAATCCAAGACCTCCCATTAAGCCAACCACATAAAAATAATAAACTCTAGAGGAATAAAAAATTCAAGAAACTATTACAGTTCCTTCCCCAATTCTTTTACCTATAATACTTAAATATAAAAAGTGAATAAAAGTGAGTCTGATTTAATCCAAGTGATAAAGAAATTTAACATCAAAATTCTACTACTAAAAAAAATTAAATACATTCCATAAATCAATGAATTCATTAAAAATTTATGCATAAAAACTCTAGGGATAATAAGGTAATACCCCCAAGTCTATATATGTAGAGGGAAAGCTTGTTAGCTTATTAGAAGGAAAGCTACTTTTGCCTAAGTATGGAGACCCTAGAATTCTAGTTATCATTGTGAATATAGGAAAAAAGGAAATAACCAATGTGTTAGTATACCTAGAAGATATTATCAATGTTATGATAGTAGACACTTTGAAATCACTCTCCCTAAATGGGTTATAACTTATTGTTACAGTGTTACAAATGGCTGATCAATATTGAAAAACTAAAAGGAATCATATATAATTTATCAGTAACAATAGAATGTTTGGACTAACCCATTAATTTCATGATGTTCAATCCTAAGATCCATAAATTAGGTTATCCATTGATCTTAAGAAGACCATGGCTAGCCATATTTTCAACACTCATAGACTATAGATCTAGAGCTATGACTATTTCAAATGGATTGAAAGCAAAACAAATTTACTTATACCTACCTAAAAAACCATATCTAGATCCTTGAGATCAATTATGGGTTGATGAATTAGAATTAAAAAAAATAGCCTTTCCTCTTTATCCATGGTATAAGTCTAAAATCATGTGAATGAATGAGAATAAGAGTTATTAAGATACATTAATGAAGATAGTCTAACTAAAAAGTCCATCAATCTGGCTTTAGAGTCGATCATTCTAGCTTTAGGGATGCCTAGTTTGGCTTGGAGTCCACTAAATTAAAACTAAAAATTTATATGCCATCTTTAAAGTGTGACCAAACTAACTCTTAAATAATTCCCAATTAATTATATGATCATATACCTCTTCAACATTACATTTTTAGATGGGCATGGAATAGATTGGGAAAAATTTATTTGAGATTTTTGTTGCTTACTTCTAGGTGTGATCTTAGAAGAAAAGTATTTAAAATATTGAACCAACTTACACATGTTGTATTTGCATCCTTTACTCTTTAACTCTCTCATGAGTGAATTTAGGCAAGTTGATTCAATCTATCTAGGGAAAAAACAACTAAAAGTCCAAAGAGGAGAAATGTTAAATATAAATAGTTAGCTAGACAATAAAGAATAAAGTAAGGTTGAATAAAGTAAGATTTTGATATATTTAAAATCCATAAAAAATAATTTACTTGATAATAGAGTGACATGAAATTCATTCAACAAAGTTTTTAGTTATCACATTTACATGGAAAAATCACATCAATAAGACAACCACAGATAAGTATCAATCCATCACTGAGAAACATGGTGAAAATAGAAATATAAACAACTAATACAAGTGGGATTTATCTCTCCCATATAATATATTCAATGGGTCTCACCACTTGTAACTGTACCAAATAAACATGGTAAATGTTGGATATGTATATATTATAATGAGCTTAATAAATCCACCATGAAAGACTACTTTCATTTGTCTTTCATAGACCAATTCCTAAATAACTTAGTTGGGAAGATTTATTTTTCCTTCTTTGATGGGTTTAGTGGATATAATTAGATAAGATTACCTAAAAAATATCAAGATAAAATAACCTTTACATTCCCTTGTGGAACATTTCTCATATAGAGTTTTACCATTTGGCCTATTTAATCCACCATACACCTTTTAGAGGGAAGTCTTAGTTATCTTTGTTGATTTAGAAAAAATATTGTGTATAAGTGTAAATGGATGACTTTATGGTACATGGTGATTCTTTTGTTTAATCTTTGAATAATATAGACAAATTGCTAACTAGGTGTGAGAGACATCAATTATCCTTAAGCCATGAGAAATGCATGATGATGGTTGATCAAGTAATTATCCTAGGTCATCACATATTAACACAAATAATATAGGTTGACCCTAAGAAGATTGAAGTAATATCCATTCTACCTTCACCTAAAAATGAAACTGATATCAAAATATTTATAGGACATGTAGGGTACTATAGGAATTTTATATAAGATTTTAGTAATATTTTTTCACTTATGTTTTCTTTGATCACAAAGGATAGTGATTTTTAGTGGACTAACAAATGTCAGCAAGATTTTGAGTTAATAAAAGAAAAAATCTATTCTTCTCCAATTTTGAGAGGTCTTAATTAGGATTAGGCCTTCCACATACACATTGATGCCTCTAATAATGTTATGGGTGAAGTCCTTAGGAAAAAATATGAATAAGGTAAAATTTATGTCATTTATTATATTAATAAGAATCTAACTCCTACTGAAAGGAATTACACCACTACTGAAAAGGAGTTCCTAGTTATCATATATGTTATGAATAAATGTTGTTATGACATCACTGGATAAAAGATATTTGTTTATATATATATCATTCAACTGTAAGGTATTTAATAAAAAAACTAGTGGCATGAGGAAGAATCATTAGATGGTTGATACTCTTGCAAGAATTTGATATCATAATTATTGATAAGCTAGGAAAGGCTAATGTAGTTACTAACTTATTATGAATATTGAATGTTTCAAGATAAGATGAGCTAGTAGAAGATAATTTTCTAGATGAGAAGTTGATCATAGTTTTAGCACACACACCATGGTTTGATTGTATGGCCAACTATCTAACCATATGAAAATTTCCTTGTGATTTTACTCATAAAGAAAGGAAATGTTTTGTTAGAAATAATGCTAACTATAAATAGCTTAATAGTGTTTTATTTAAATATGGACCTGATATGGTGCTTGATAGGTGTGTAAGAGAAGATGAAATATATGACATCTTAAGAGCTTTCCATGATAAACTAGGAGGAGTTCACTATTTAGTCAAAAGGACCGTGCATAAGATCCTTGGGGATAGATACTATTCAACCTCACTTCACAATGATGTCAAAATATATGTTTGGAAATGTGATCCTTGAAAAATAATGGGAAAACCTACATTGTCTAATGATATGCCTCTCCATCCTCAAGTGGTTTTAGGAACCTTTGAGAAATGGGGATTGGATTTCATAGGCCCTATTGATCCAGTATCTCAATAAAAGGAGTACATCCTAGTATGTACTAAATATGTCACCAAGTGGAAAGAATTTAATTCTCTACCCTTTTCTCATGAAGAAGTGGTTGTTGATGTTTTATACTATAGGGTCATGCAATGTTTTGGATCACCAAGATTAATAGTATTAGATCCAGGACATCAATTTGCATTTAACATTAATCTATAAACTCTAAACTAATTTAGTGTGCAAAGTGTTTACCTTGGATCCTTTCATCAAATCACACAATTTATCAAAACTTTCAAGGAAATGAATCTGAATTTGACCTTTTAATAAATAATTATCTCAAACCCCAAAGTGCTCAATTTTCCATTATTTGACTAATTATGCATTCAATAATGATTAATAAACAAAATTAATCAAAATTTTAGAAAAAGAATGCATGAATAAAATCAAATCATGACAAGCACTTGTTAATTGAGTTTGATAATGCCTACATCTCCAGGTTCACTTATAGTACGAACAAATCCATTTCCCTAAAAAATGAGTATATGGCCAACCCTCACAATTGTCAAATAGATACTCTAAGACTACATACAAATTGATAATAGACCTTTAAAAAGTCCTGGAAACCATAGATAGACTTTCTACCTTACTATCATTAATGCAATATCATAATCCTATGGATTTCCCACAAAAAGTATCAAAAATGGACTTAAAAATGGCTTTATTAAAATCATCATAGGTCTTTCAACATACTATTAAAATTGTCTCAGAGTCTATGATAATTCCCTACTTTACACCAAGAAGTGAAAATCTCTCCAAGTCCATCAAAACTTGGGATTTCACAAACTAGTCTATTATGGCCTATACACAGTCTACTCTATTATTCACTTTGAAGCATTAAAAAGTGCATCAAATGACCTGAAATCTAGGCATTCAACATATGGCTAGAATCATATCTAGCTTTGGCTCTTGGATCTTCAGCTCTAGCTTTCAGCTCTTCAGCTCTGATGAGAGATTTGAATTTTTTTGAATGAATTGAAATCCACATTTGAATCCTTTATATAATTTTTATGGGTCCACTTTTTCCGATTGGGATGATTATCATAATCTATTTTAATAAATTTTATAATTATCCCATACTTGATTTTTATGGGATTTTTAATTATCCATTACATTTTAAAATATGGGGTGATAATTATTCCCCAATTTATGATGGTTTGTGTTTATCTCCCTTTAATAAGGTGTAATTTATAAATATTAATGACTTGGGTCAAGCCATATTTCCATGCCACTTTATTTCCATGTCATCAAGTTTGACCATAACTTTGACTGATCATAACTTGCACATACAAATTTCATTTTTTGAATCATAAAATGTGTCAAAAATATTACAATGAGATATACATTATGGAACTAGTTCATAAACATTCCAAGATCATCAATTTTTCTATTTTTGACTAGAGTTGACCACTTATTGACCTACTTTGACCCACTACATAAAGAGCAAATGAGCTCTATTTTCAAAGTTCCACATATCATCAAAAAGCTCTCAATGGGCCCTTTACAATGGTATAGGTTTCAAATTGATTTAATAACTTATCCAAATTGACCTCTATATCAATATTCCCTACTAAGAGGGATTTTTTGTCCACCAAAAGTTGGTACCCAACTTGATCCTCTAAAATGTGAGTCAGTTTTAAAGAATTTTGATGGGTCTTTTATCATTCTACTTAGGTTCTACAACTTCACCTATAATGCTTGGAATAACCAAAGTATCACACCTTTCATAATCCCTCTACTACTACATGACCATGAATAGCCTCTACATATAACTAGGATTTGGAATGTGATGACTTCTTCTATTACATAGCTTCACAAGAGCCTCTACACAGATAAGCTTTGTGATCTTTTCTACTGCACGACTTCAATGAGCCTCTACAACATATCGGGTACAGAACCCAAATCATAGCATAGAGATAATAGTGGTAAGCTATGATTCATAAATCAAAATTTTAAAATGATTAAAATAAGTCATGACTTATACTAAATCTTATAACTGCTAATAAGGTCACAATAAATCAAACTGTCTACCCACTATCACATCTTGTAAGCAGTGAATTGTCAAACACTAAAATAATCACCAATGCAACTACAAGACAAGTTTATTCATGTAAGCAAAATATAATATTTATTGTGACCATGTTATAATACATTACCTTAATGGGTCTTATCAATGCATCTAATCACACATGCCATAAATAGATGCATCTCAAAATATTAGTTATTCTAAAACAAGTACTATAGGAAAACTAAACCCTACCCAGCAACCTGTACAACTGCTATCAAATCTCCCAAGATGATCAATGAGTTAAATTCCTTAAAAATTCAATAAGAAACTCATAAATCTAAAATTGGATATTTCAAGAATAGATATTTTCAAAATATAAGTGTGAGAATTAAAAAATTCACATGATAAACCTGTCTCAAAGTATGTCCACCATAGTAGATCCAAAAATGCATATATCAATCCACTAATCATGACAACATGAAATTAAAAAACTATTTACTAACCCTCTTAATCAGATTCTCCTATTTAGGGTGTTTAATTTCCTTAGTGGATTTACTAACATCTACATGGGTTGATTGAACAAGAAATTCATTAATTACCTTATTAATAGGTTTATAAACCATATTCTTCTTACCATTACTAAGATGGTGGGATGGTCAAAGTTTCCAACACTTCTCAACTTGATGTCCACTCATGTGACAATGAGTGCAAACATCCCTCTTCTTAGGTGAGATCACCCATTTACCATTTCTTGCTTTTCCAGTATGAGAATGGTCTTTAACACCTGTAAGCTACTTCAGAAAATCTTGTATTTTCCAACAATATGTGACACAATGGTTATTCAATCCATAAAATGTATAAGGAAAAGAATGCAACATCTTATAAATATCAAAACCAAATTTCTTAAAAGGCAAAATTGGATCATAATTTTTAGAATTTAAATTCATATTGGTGGCTTTTTTAGTGTAAGATCGAGGAGGTAGAATCTCATAACGTCTTTTACCTAATTTCTTACACGGCTCATCATTCCTTCACAAGGAGGAATTCTACTCTACTAGTGGCCTCAAATCTTGGCTGTCAAAAGCTTATCCTCTTTCAACAATGGAGGAACTTTCTCCAACATCTACTTTTTCACTAGCATATCCCAATCCTGCATGGTGAGATATATGCTCTACTTCTATTGGGTTAGCAATACCTTGGCCATTTTTACCAAGGTCCCTTCCATCAAATCCCATTTTTAATAACATTTTAGATCCAATGCCCTTAGTGTGTTTTTCAAAACTACCAAAAGCAACATCTTAGACATCAAAAACTGAAGGGCAAAAATTACTAGATGAATAACTTATAATGCACTAATCAGTGATAGTGCTTTCATCTACAGTGGAAGGCAATTGATGAAGATAATGTTTTCTTCATTTGCATCTGTGCTAAGAGCTCATCCTTGGCTTATAAATTTGATTTTAAGTGGGAAATCTCCTCTTCTAAGGAGTAAAAACAAGCTCTCAGCAAAGTATTTTCTTCTTAGATCTGTCGATTAATTGTTTCAAGCTCATTAATCCTCACTCTTTTCAAGTTTTTGCCCATGGCTTCCTATCCCTACAAACAACTTGATTCCAAAAACTATATACTACAAATGGAATATCATCAAGCCCAAAAAACTCTATAATAATACTAGAAACCAAATTAATATCAAATCCACACAATCAAATGCTAACCCAACATATTAACTACTCTGATACTAAACATGATCAATAAACTTTACATTGATTTAGTGTGCAAAGTGCTTACCTTGGATCCTTTCATCAAATCACATAATTTCCCAAAAATTTCAAGGAAATAAAATTGAATTTGACCTTTTAATACATATTTATCTCAAACCCTGAAGTGCTCAATTTTCCATTAATATGTCATATTTGACTAATCATGCATTCAATAATGACTAATAAATAAAATTAATCAAAACTATGAAAAAAAAATGCACAAATAAAATCAACTCATGACAAGCACTTATTAACAGAGTTTAGTAATGCCTATGTTTCTAGGTTCACTTATAATATGAACCAATCCATTTCCTTAAAAATTGAGTACATGGCCAACCCTCATAATTTTCAAATGGATACTCTAAGACTACATATAAATCAGCAACATACCTTCAAAAAGTCCTAAAACCCATAGACAGACCTTCCAACTTAATATCATCAATGCAATCTCACAATCCTATGTATTTCTTACCAAAAGTCTCAAAAATAGACTTATAAAATGGATTTAATAAAATCATCATAGGTCTTTCAACATACTATTGAAATTATCTTAGAGTCTAGGAAAATTCCCTAGTTTATATTGAGAAGTGAAAATCTATCCAAATCCCTCAAAACTTGGGATTTCACAAACTGGTCTATTATGGCCTATACATAGTCTACTCTATTATTCACTTTGAAGCATAAAAAAGTGCATCAAATGACCTCAAATGTAGACATTTAGCATATGGCTGGAATCATATCTAGCTCTAGCTCTTGGCTCTCAGCTCTTGGCTCTTCAGCTCTGATGAGAGATTTGAAACTTTTTGAATGAATTTAAATGCACCTCTAACCCATTTATATACTTGTTATGGTTCCACTTTTTCTGATTGGAATGATTATCCACAATCTATTTTAATAAATTTTATAATTATCCCATACCTGATTTTTATGGGATTTTAAATTATCCATTACATTTAAAAATATGAGGTGATAATTATTCACCAATTTATGATGGTTTATGTTTATCCCCATTTACTAAGGTGTAATTCACAAATATTAATGAATTGTGTCGAGCCATATTGTCATGTCACTTTATTGCCACATCATTAGGTTTGACCATAATTTTGACTGGTCATAACTTGCACATACAAACTCCATTTTTTAAACCATAAAATGTGCCAAAAAGATTGCAACAAGCTCTACATCATGGAACTATTTCATAAAAGTTCCAAGATCATCAATTTTTCTAGTTTTGACCAGTGTTGACCTATTTTGATTGGAATTTTGAACGATTATACAAGGAGTAAATGAGCTCTATTTTTGAAGTTCTACATACCATCAAAAAGCTCTTGATGAGCCCTTTGCAATGGTAAAGGTTTCAACTTGATATAGGTCCTTATACAAATTTACCTCTAGATAAAACATTATCAAATATTTCATAGAAACCTATCAATTTACTCATTTAAAGTTGTCACCATACCATCCACAAGGTAATGGTCAAGTTGAGGTTACTAATAGAGAACTAGAGAACATCTTGACTAAGATAGTGAAAATCAACAAAAATGATTAGGAAAACAAGGTTAACTAAAGTGGTATGGGCCTACAATATAACATGGAAGACCCCTACAATTGTTTCACCATATGAAGTTGTGAATGGGAAAAAACCATTACTATCGATAGAATTTGAGTTATAAACTTTGATAAAAACAATTGAGGTAGGTATAGATCTAGATTAAGCACCAAAATATAAAACTATTCAATTGAATAAACTTGAATAAATGATACTAGAGGCTTTACAACAAATAAAACTTATTCAATATTAGAGGAAAGTGTGGAATTATAGGCACATCAGGGAAAGTAAATCTAGGGATGGATATTTGGCCTTACTATTTGACTCAATATACCAACATTTCAAAGTCAAACTTCACATAAGGTGGCTAGGTACCTACCAAGTACATAGTATTTTTGAATACAGATTAGTTCAACTACTCTCAATTGATGGAAATAAGAGAACACTATGTGTCAATGGGTATAGACTGAGACTTTATCATCAACCTATAAACAAAGATGAATTCTTCAAACATATTCAATCTCAAACTAAATTTGGTTATATGGATTAACCTTTTTCTTCCACTATAACCAAGGATTGAGATTTGGAGTCCAATAAAGGAGGATGGAAAATAGTAAACAATATTCTCTTTTCAAAACAAATTATACAAAAATCAATATAAAAAGGGGTGAAAAGTTGAAAATAGTAAATGACAACTTTTTAGAAAATAATGCAATAAAAATTAAGTACTTGTAATTGATTGGATACACTATGAATCAAATCATGTATTAATTTTATCACAAGACAAGTGGTATCCTTGAGATCAAAGATAAAATCACAAATAATTTAAGATATTTGGTAATTCATTATTCTATGTATAGGATTAATTCTAAGTTGTGAAAATTTCATCTGATCCACTTTTAAAAGAAGTTTTCCCCCAAATTAGGACATACCAAATAAGGTCTCCTAAAAAGGTCCTCTTAAATAATGATTTTTCCAAAAAAGGCATGTCATACCATTTGGATGTATTTTAAAAACATCAAAAAGGGGCATGATGTCATCATAGTGACATAATCTAAGTAATAACGAGAATCATCATAGAGATGACAAATCAAAGCATGTACCAAATATAGTAAGGAATTGACATCAAGGTTTTACATGAGGAAAAGGATAAAGAAAAATTTAAGAATATTTTTCAATAATCCACATGTATTTAAAACCATTCTCTACTTCTAAGATAGTCCTATGTCATGAGTTATTAATGTTCTATTGCATGTCTGGAGTTGTAGTGAATTAATGGCAGACCTATCTAAGATGAGGCTTACTTTATGAAATAATGATATATTCATTGTAAGAAGAACTCATACTTGTTTTAACATTTGTACTATTGTATTTCTTTCTAAAAATATTCTTAATAGTGTTGAAATATATGGTAAACTAATATATAGACCAAAAAAATAAATCCAAAGTTGTGTCTGTAGACATTTTTCTTAAAGATGAGTTACTAGCATCTATTTTTGAAGAGGTTAGATGGATGGAATTTATCTACCAATTAAAAAGTTATGATGAGTCACTTGTTAATTAATTTATCATAAATATCAATGGAAATTATACTAAGGTAAGAAGAATTAAAATACATGTAGTAGTGTTATTATCAATTAGGTTTCAAATATTCCATATAGAGGGATAATAATCTCAAGGAGGACCACCTTAAAATACTTAATTCAAAACTTTTATGAAGAGGGAGAGGCTATAACTGAACTAATTTTTAGACCTTAGGATATCACTAAATGAATTAAGAGGAAAAGACTTCTAGAAACATGGAGAATGGATATATTTTGAGTTATCATATACTTTATTTGTGATGGTTAGTATGGCTCTCTTAGGTATGATGCCATGATAATTTTTATCCACCTGAAATAGGGACTACATAACCCTGAGTGGAGGGTTAATTTTATAGAATTTATCTATATATCTATCTAAGTTATGGTATACAATCAAGTGTAATGATTAGCCTTAATAAGTCATCATGGGATCATCTAACTCATCTACCAATGTCACTTCATAGAGGCACCAGATGGAGAAGCTTCATAGGAAGCATATGCAAAGAATAAATGCAAGATAAAAATAAGGCATTCTTTCTCTTCCCTTACACTTAAATTTAGTACAAAAGGGGAACTTATAGTAAATATAAATCTCTAGATCTAGTAAGAAAAAAATAAAAATAACATCATCTAATGTAAGCTTCAAGTAAACTTTGGATCTAACTACCACCTAAGTACCTATCTTGGATATTTATGATGAAGGAGATGAATCTATGAGTATATATAACCCAAGGACCTTAGGATAAGTATAAGAATGAAGACTCTAAGAGAGGAGTATAAATCATAAAACATAACAAAAATAAGTAAATTCATCTTGCCTAAAGAAGATGATGTGGATAAAAGTGTTGGAAAGATTCTTGGTAGTCTCAACCAAGGATATCCCATTGAAAGTCCAGAGACATTGGAAGAAATTATAGAAGAGGGTTCATATAAGAACTATCAATTGGTATAAAGGAGTTTATAGCCATGGCATAAGTATTCTTTATTGAGGAAGCTAAAGAATAACCCCTTCGATCCTCCTCTAATCTACCAATAGACAAAGGAAAATATCCAATTCATAATGAAGAAGATTAATCTCCCAACCATAATGAATAAGAATAAATGTAATAGGTTATGAATATATCAAGATATGAGGCCACCATAATAGAAGAAGAAATAGCCTTCATCAAAATGAAATTACAAGGTAAGGAAGGCATTTTCTTATCTTTGCAAAAAACGTTATAAGAATTTATGTTCAATTTTTTGATAAAAATGGTAAAATATATTTTTTGAAAGGAAGAGGAGCAAAACCTAGAGAGCAAGTGAACTAAGGTGTCTAAACAAACTTATCATATGACAACATCATGGCCACTTAGGAGGAAATTTGTTAAAATTCAAAGGTAGTCAAAGAAGAAAATAAGAATCTAAAGAAAGATATTGAGGAAGAGAGAAGATAGAAAGAAAAAGTAGGATCCTCCCTCTAATAACTTGTGAACTAGGGGTGAAACTCTTGGATTGTATGAGGCTTTCCTATAGGTATGGTCTCTTTATACAATAACATTTATATATATAGAAATTAATGATAATTTCATGTGGGCTACCTCATGATTTAGAAGATGATAATGAATTTATGGAAACTTATCATAGTAGGACCCTTGAGTATCAAAACATTTTATATGAATTTTATTTGTGTAATATTCTCATATGACACATGTCCTCACTAATTAAATTATTTGTGGGAGAAGTACATATTAAATATTTCACCTCCACACTAAAAATTATATTTCATATAATGAAAGGATAAATGAATATATTGAACAAGTAAAAATTATTGGACTATATATGATGATTGAATTCCATGATTTAGATAACCAAATACATATTTTTTGAAATATTATTTATAATAAAAGGATTAGGGATAAGTGTTCACATATTTTTGGAAAGTGCATTTTTTATTTTTAGAAATATGCTCAAGCTAATTTCAATGTAACAATTTCTTCAATTGAGAAGAGATGGGATACATTGAACATCCCATTAAAAACAAAGGAGATCATTTATATCGATAATCTCAAATGGTGCCTCTGATGGACTCAAGCTATTATATAGATGATTCAATAGTTTGAACAAATGTTTAGACAAGAATGGATTAGAATGAGATATAAACTTCCACTTATACTCAACCCTATGTCCCCATGGTAGAACCATGACCTCAAATGGTTGATCAGTTTGATAAATGTAAGACCCAAGTCAGAGAGAATAAATAGTGTATCAGTCTAACATAATTCAATTGGGATACATGTTATGATGTTTATGACCTAATTACAAAATTGAGTTAGGTCATGCTTAATAGAGGATGGAGAAGATCCTAGCTTGCAAGAGGACTTAAAAAAGATAAATTTTGGGGGAAATGATGAGTCCATGAAATGGCTCATTATATCTAAGAAATGACATCATTTTATCTAAAATAACCTTCATTTTTTGTGGATTTAGATGTGCATTCTCTAACTTATTACTAAGCTAAAGTAGAAATGAGTTCTTTTGCCTTCATTATTCTATGTGAGTTTTTTTTTTACTCTAAACGGGGGTAAAATTTATTCAGAAACAAGAAAGTCCAAGTTACAGATTGTTATCCTGATCCACCATGTGAATCAATTCCTGATACATACTATCAGAAAGCATTCCCTGAGCCGTAATATTCCACGTAGGGCCGTTCTCCGAAGCCCATTTAGAAAGCCGGTCAGCAACACTATTCCATTCCCGGGGAATATGATTGAAGGAACTATAATTAAAAGACGCACATAAATCCCTAATCTGATGAACAATAACACTTAACTTCCAGTCTATTTTACCAGTAGGCCCATTATTAACCAAATTTATCACAACTTGCGAATCAGATTCGCAAATAACTTCATAATATCCCTGTTGACAGCAGAACTTCATAGCCTCCAGAATCGCCACTGCTTCCATATGGATATTTGTGTGCCATCCTTTGTAGATCGAGAAGAGAAACACTATATTCCCTGCACAATCACGAGCAATCCCGCCAACATCAGCCTCACCTGGGTTTCCTTTTGAGGACCCGTCAGTATTTATTTTTATCTTACCAGCTTCAGGGGAAGTCCAGCGACCTATTCTATTGACTGGTCGCATCTTTGAGTTTCTCCCAGTCAACGCCGCTCCATTCTTCCCAGCCTCCAAGCTTGGGCTAAGGGTAATTCCCAGGCGTGTGCACCAACCATTCACTTCCACGTCAAGGTCTGTGTCTCCCAAACATTTGAACTGCAACGTTTCCTGTAGCAAAAGGCAAATTCTATTCCACAGTGAACTTAGTTCCAGCTGTGCACCCCGAAACACTCTCCTGTTTCATTCTAACCAGACATTCCACAAAATAAATGTCGGGCCCACAGTCTAGGTGCTTTGCAAGATGGAATTCCTAGCTAGAGCATGTCCTAATTTGTCCCAAAACTCAATCAGTGAGTGAACATGGTGGCAGGGGGCGCCCTAAGCAGACCACCACAGGTGCCACACCTGTTTGACAAAATGACATTGGAAGAATAAGTGCGTCCCTGTTTCTTCACTATTATGACAGAGCACACAAATTGACGGTCCCTGAAAGCCACGTTTGCACAAATTGTCCCAGGTGAGACATTTATTGTGAGTAAGGAGCCACGTGAAAAAATTGCATTTTGGCCAAGATACCGGATTCCACACCTTTTTCCCCCAAAAGCCCTGACCTCTATTGAAAATTTGATGAATCAAACTCATATACCCAACAGAAACAAAATACTGACCATTAGCCTCTCCTCCCCAGGCTAGCACATCACTTCCTTGTAGCGAATTGCATCCTCTGGACTCGAGGATTTGAATTAATTCACTCTTCTCCTCCACCGATCCTCCAGGTGGCCAATCAGAGGAGTTTTTCCATCTGTACCCAATAGACACACCTATGCTAACAGCTTCTTTATAATGCATTACCTTGTTCCAGCCAGCAGCATGAAAGGAGTCAGCAAGCGTTTGCAAATGAGGATGTGAAACTAATATGGGTGATGCACCATCCCATGAATCTTCCCAAAAGAAGGCCTCAGTTCCACTATTGCACACCCAAAACAAGCTTTGCTTCACAAGCTATGCTCCTGCCTTAAGGGTGCCCCAAACCATCAAACCTCTACCCTCAAGAGGAAATCTGGAAACATCCTGTGAAACAGCCCTCGGAAAGTATTTCGCTGTCAATATGCGGGCCCATAGGGAAGAATGATTCGAGCACCACCTCCAATATAACTTGGCAGCTAAAGCTTGACTGGCCAACACAGCCGAGCGTAGTCCAAGTCCTCCATCTTGCTTTGGGCTGCACACAGTTGCCCAATTGATAAGACTCCATTTCGTATTTTGAAGATTCCCACTCCAAAGAAACTTCCTAGAGAGGGCATCATATTCTTTTAGGAAATAAGTTGGAGCAACCTGTACCATGCCACGGTATATAGGTAACGCCTGTATGACAGATTGAAGGAGAATCACTCTACCAGCCGTAGATAGCCATCGGTGAGTCCAATGACTAATTTTCTGTCTTAACTTGTCCAACACATTTTGCCAAAAAAGCCTGGGCTGCCTCCCAACAACTATGGGAATACCCAAATAAGTCACAGGAAGTGTTTGAGTCTGAAACCTCAAAATTGCTGCTATCCTTCTCTAAATAACCTCAGGCGTATTGAAAAAGAAGATTGAGGACTTATGGTCATTTATCTTCTGTCTAGAGGCCTGCAAATAATTGTCCAATGTGGTCTGAAAAGCTTCCGCTTCCCTGATTCGGGCTATCCCAGCTAAGATAGTATCATCAACGAATTGCAGATGGGTCAATGCAGATACATCACTCCCCCATTTCCAGCCATGTAGAATATTTCGAGTGACCTGATCTTTGAACAACCGCCCCAGTCCCTCAGCCATAATGATGAACAGATACGGTGAGAGCGGATCTCCTTGCCAAAGGCCTCTCGAGGCCTTAAAAAGCTCAGAAGGTGCTCCATTTATAAGGACTGAAAAGGAGGGCGTAGAAATGCAGTTGAGCACCCATCTAAGCCAATCCTGATTAAAGCCAAATGCCGAAAGAATTTTGCTCAGAAATCTCCAGCTAACTCTGTCATAAGCTTTGGCGAGGTCAAGCTTAATGAACATAGCCCTCTCCTATGAAATACTCATAGAATGAATGGCCTCCGAGGCAATCACCACCCCATCTAATATCTATTTTCCAGCAACAAAGCCACCCTGCTCCTCCAAAATAAGACTAGGAAGGAGTCCTTTCAGCCTTTGCGCAATAAGTTTAGAAATAATTTTGTAGATCACATTGCAAAGCGCAATAGGTCTATACATATCCAGCTTATCCGCCTGCTCCTTTTTTGGAATAAGAGCAAGAAATGTAGCATTCAAGGCCCTAAGCATATCCTTGCTGAAATAAGATTCCTGAATCACTTCCATCAAATCCCCTTTAATGGTATCCCAAAAGTCTTGAAAGAATTCTGCCAGAAATCCATCAGGCCCAGGGGCTTTACCTCTCTTCATACTGAAAACCGCCTCCTCCACTTCAGCCATAGCAATTGGCCGCATAATCCTGTCATTCATATCCTCATTCACTAATTTAGGAATGCACTCTAAAACAGTATTTTCTGCCCCTTCATCAGGTACTGGATTACTGGTGAAAAGATCAGAAAAATACCGAATAGCTTCTCTATTAATATCCTGAGAAGTGGTAAGACAAGTCCCATCCTGAGTCATAAGAGACGTAATAAAATTCCTGTTACGGCGATCTTGCACCGAGTGATGGAAAAAATCCGTGTTCTTGTCCCCCTCCTGTAACCAATCTATGCGGGCTTTCTGTTTCCAATATATTTCTTCTCCCAGTTCCCATTTCGCTACAGCATTTGCAGCTCTTGCTTCTTCCAAACGAAGGCTGTCCGAGAGTCCATCCTCCCTTATCTTTCTGGTTATTTCATCTAGCTGCTCTTACGCCTTCTTCTTCCTACCTGTTAAATTACCAAAGCAAGTTCTATTCCAAATCTGTAGTTTTCTTTTAACATACTGGAGTTTTTTACAAAAGGAGTACATTGCTGTCCCAAAAGCAGGGCTACCTTGCCTCCACCATTGGTCAATACAATCATGAAGCCCAGGATCTCTAAGCCACATCAATTGAAATTTGAAGGGTGACTTTTTGGGTCCCCCAATATATCCAATGGATAGCTTAATAGGCCAATGGTCAGATCCACTCCAATCTAAGATTTTGGAGGTGATTGACATGGCACTAGACTGCCAAAAGCAAGAAACTAAAAATCTATCAAGGCATTCTGAGATGGCAGCATTACCTGATCTTCTGTTGCACCAAGTGAAGCGCCCATTTGACGGTTTAACATCAGAGAGGCGTAGGACTTCTACATTTTGATGAAAGCATTCTGAAGAAGGCCCTAGCCGCTTCAATCCTCCTCTTTTCTCTTCCAGATTCATCACCGCATTAAAGTCTCCTGCAACTATCCACGGCAAGAATGGAAAGCAAGTTCAGATATAACAGATGTGATCCCACAGCTACAACTGCCCCTCCATGTCTACAGGTGCATACACTGTGGTTATCAAGCACACTTCACCAGTCTCAAAAGAGGATGCCACCATGGATAAGGCTGAAATGTTGGTAACCCAATGCATGGGCATAATTTTTCTTGGGTCGCATCCCATAGCTATGCCTCCTGAACTACCCCGAGCCCCTACACATTGCCACTGTCCTGTTGGCCAAATATTTGGCGTATAGGCCCAAAGTGAATCAACCGTCAATTTCGTCTCCTAAATACATACAATATCCAGAGTATGTTTCCACACCAAGCTTCTTATAGCTTTTTGTCTAGGGGAGCTATTCAGGCCCCTTACATTCCATGATACGACTATCATTAAGTGGGTTGGGGGTAATGCACATCCAAGGTTTTTACAACCCCAGCCTCCACAAGCAAATCACCTCTAATTTTAAGTTTGTCTTGGTCCTTCTTTCGCCCACCTTTGGACGGAGCTGCCGAGGTGACCTTTTTGAATTGTTTCTGAACTAGTCCAAGTGCCAACGCCGGTCCTTTTTCCTTTCTTCCAGCATCTCCTGCCTTAACCACATCAGCCCATCTATCTTCCTTTTCTTTTCTTCCACAAGAAGCCTCTAACATTCCTTCTTCCTTTCTCAAAACATTATCTACAGGCATTTGAATCATCAATTCTTGACCTTCGTGGAGGTCATCAAATTGCTTCGAGCGCTCCATATCCTCTCCCTATTCATCCATCAGAATACCATCTTCGAGAGCCATGCAATCAAGG